>RYZW01000646.1:15660-27480 GCA_004367215.1 Colletotrichum trifolii
ATAGATATTTCTAGTATAACTAGATAGCTTTTAAAACCCCTATAATTATAGTATTATAATACTCTAAAATATCTAATAACTAATATTATAATAAAATATCAATATTAAAGTATTATCTAATTAATACTTAATTACTAATATTATTAGCTTAATATAGTAATTTATAAGATGATGAGATAATTTTCTTTTGAATATCTATAAACTACCTTTTAATCGTAGTATTCAGAATAATTTCATTAAAGCTTAGTCTAATATACTGATATTTTTAATCATAGTAATTATAACTAGATATTTCTATACTTATCTTATAGTTATCTTTTTATAGGTAATTATATAGATTTCGAAGAGATTTTAGTTCTATTATAAATATTATAGAAGAGTAATAGATTATAGAATACTTAACTCTTATATCTTAAAATAATTACTTTACTTCATTCTATATTTAAGTAATCTAAAAAGGTTTTTAACCCTATAACCCTAATAGTTACTTTTAATTATATATATGAAACCTTAGTTTTGATAAAACTCTTCCTGATTACTACTACAAAGTCTTCTACTACTATAAAATTAAATATTAAAACTAGGAATATAATTATCTATAATAATAAGTAATTCTATTACTTTTTTAACTAGTTACAAGCTAGTATAAGTATAAATACTATTATTAGGTAGAATATACAATTAAATCTATATATAAAGTAAAAAGCTTAGATACTTTCCTAGGTATAGAATAAAAATAACTAAAATTTCTTTTTTGATTTCTTTATTATTTATAATAATTAAATTATTCGTAGTTGTATTGAAGGTCTTTGATCTATTTAAAGTCATATACCTCTCGGGACCTTTTAAAAGAAGCTATACCTAGTAGTCGGCTCTTGCTTCATTTACCCTATAGATACTACTAGTACTAAGGAACCATTTAAACGGAGGAAACCTCAGGAAAAGGAAGCTACACCCGGTACATTAAACCCTGTAGATACTACTAGTTCTGAGGAACCGTTATACGGAGGAAACCTCAGGTAGCAAACGCGGTTGGTTAATACGATAAGTAATAAATAGGGAAGGTAGAGGCTTATCCGTCGTAGTTACTCTTTAAGGATCATAGTTACGTGATACTAATACTAGCTAGCTAGTAATAGCTATTACTAGCTATTACTGTTAATAGTCACTAGCTATTAATATTAATAGCTATTAGCAAGTACTAATAGCTAGTAGTAGTTACTATATATAGTTTACGTAATTAGAAAAAATATATATATATATATGCTTACTAGTTATGCTTATTTGCCGTAGGATTCGAACCTACTACTCCTACTATATCAGTAAGAGCCAGCTAGACGTTAAACTACTACGTTAAGCGGGAATAATAATTAAATTATATTTATAAATATATTAAATAATAACTACTTTCTCTTTCTTAGTAAACCTAATTCTATAAATATAAAGACTAACAATTCTTAATTTATGAGAAGATATTACTCCTAAATCTGACATTTATACGTTTTAATAAAGAAAGAAGTACTGGATTTAATAAATAAATTATATATAAAAGAATAAACTAAAAAAGCAAAAAGATATATCGGGAACCTTAAGATACTCCTTCTACTAAGGAAAATCTATATTATACTACTACTCAAACTTAAGTATATTAATAGTATTAATATTGGTTTTGTTAAACTCCTAAGGAATTTTAAATTTAGGAATAAGGAGGTTATTATACTTATTACTAAAATAATATATTTTACTTATATAATAATAGCTAAACCTGAATCTCTAATAGATTATATTAAAGTTAAAAGAATAGCTTATCTAGGTTTCATAAAAGAAATAGTTAATATAAAGGCTATTAAGTAATAAAATATATTTAAAATCCAAATCATAGACCTAGGAACTAGCTTTCTCGTTACAGGTTATATAAGTATATTTTTTGTAATAGCCATAAGGGATAATATTTTAGTTATTATATTTCTAAACGAAGAAGCTATAAATAGTAGCTAGGTATCAAACCAATCTATAAACCTAAGTACTGGACTAGTAAGTAATACTACTATAGATAAACATTTATTAATAGGATATATATATATTTTAAGTATATTTGTGGATAGGTTTATAGGTATTAGGTTTTATAAAGGTTTACTAGAAGTTTATTTATATTTATACAAAAAGCTTAAAATTATAAACCTAATAAGTAAAACCTATTTCAAAGTATTGATACTAAAGTATTTTAAGTCTAAAGAATATAAAACTAGTAAAGATTTCAAGAGATATTCTAGTTAGGATATTTAATATAAAATAAGAGGAGAGAAATATACTAAAGACTTAGAAGGATTAATTGAGATTAATTATAATATATGTTTAGTAGTTTCTGAAGAAATATAAAAACTTGAGTTATAGATTTGAAAGATTTTATAGGGTTTATTAAGGAATCGCGCTTTTAGAATATTAGTCATTTTACTAGGGAGAAAATAATCGAATGATCATATAGTAAGAGGGTAAATTGTAGATAAAAGTAGGTAATAGAAAAATTAAAATATATTTAATAAAGAAAAAGACTAACTAATTTAGGGGAAGAAGTTTTCTTTTTATATTTCTAATATTAATAAGAAGTTTTGTATCTAAATAATATTACAATATATTTACTATTCTAGATAGAAATAGCAATTTGCTTTTTCTTAGATCTCTAATAATAAGGATTTCCTCCTTTTAGACCTGTATTTATAAAAAGAAGTATTTTATTATAAAAAGTAAATCTTAGAACTTCCTTTTATATATATATATATATACATATTATAAACTAAATCCAAAATCTTATAAAACTTATATTTCTTTACTTTTCTTTACTATTAATTTAATAATATAATTTAGTTTTATTAATTACTTTACCCGCTTGACGTAGTAGTTTAACGTCTAGGTAGCTTTTACTATTATAGTAGGAGTAGTAGGTTTGAATCCTGTAGCGGGTAAGCGTGATTAGTAAATATATATATGTTTTCCGATTATGTAAACTATATATAGTAACTGCTACTAGCTATTAGTACTTACCGCTACTATTATTAACAGCTAATACCTATTAATAGCTAGTAATAAGTATTACTAGCTAGCTAGTATTAGTATCACGTAACTATAATCCTTAAAGAGTAACTATAATGGATAGGCTTATACTTTCCCCATTTATCACCTATTATATTAACTAACCGTATCTTACTACCTGAGGTTTTCTCTATTTAAAAACGGTTCCTTAGCCTTAGTATTATCTATAGAGTTTATAAGGCAAAAGCTAACTACTAGGTATAGCTTCCTTTAGAGGGACCCCGAGAAGTATATGATTTTAAATAGATCAGAGACTTTCAATATAACACTATATTATCAATTACTTTTTTATAGTACTTAATCTATAAAGATCCACTTTCCCCCAATGAATTTAATAGACTAAATTACTTATTATAAATATGATATTAATTTTAATATTAGTTATTTATAATTTTTATAACTTTTAAAAGGTAAATACGTTAATAGCGAAATATTCTATTAGATTTACTTTTCTAGCTTTTAATCTCTAATTAATAGAAGTTTTTAAGATACTATAAATTAGTTAACTTTCTAGGTAATACTTACATAGTAGTAACTAAGTCCTATACGTAGGAGTAAAAGTTTATAAAGATTAGTTTTAAGATCTCTAACTAGATATTAAGCCTACCTAATCCTAGTTTCTTTTATAGATACTACTTAGAAATATAATAATAATAGAGCTACTACTTAGTATATTCTATAAGATAATTAATAGATTCAACTTCCTAGTATTAAAAGGTTTCCTAGATATCTATATTTTAGTATTCTCTAATTTATCAAGTTATATTAAATATAGAGAATTACTTGATAGAGATAAATAGATTATAGGTTATTTATAGATACTTTAAGAATATATTATACTCTATAACCTTTATATCCTATTAATTTCAGATAAAGATTATAAAAGAAACACATAGTACTATAGAGAAAAGATGAAATATAACTAGCTCTAGATTATTATAATATACTACAAAATATAGAAAGGTAAAGTATAGATATATATTATTATTAATTAGGATAAAAGAGATACGTTTAATACTAAGATAATTAATAATATTATAGTAGTGAAGAACTAAACTATATAAGATTAATATTTGCTATAGACTTGATTATATTAAAAAAGCTCTCATATTTCTTTTTAACTCATTACTAAGTAAATTTATATCGTAAATACCTAAAATAACTACTTATAATAAATATTTATTCCTATTATATTTAATCACATATAAGTTATATTGGATACTAGCTAAATCCTGAAAAGATTCATAAACTATAAAACTATGGAAATTACTTGAAAATTATACTTTACTTATAAATTCTATTTACATATATGAGCTAGGGAAATTCTAGTAATAAACTAATTAAATTTGTTTAATTAGTTCTAAACTTATAGAGATAATAATAAGAAAGATATTATAGCTTACTAGACGAAAATATAACTTAACTATAAGATATTCTTAGATATAAAGTACATAAAACCTAACAAGCTAAATATACTTTTAAGTATTTATAATAATATCCTTATATTCCTATTAGGAAATTTAAAATTCTTTCTAGTTATAAGTAGGACTTATTTATAGACTTAATAAATTATTATTCTTTTATCTTTATTATTAACGATAAAAGAAATAAATACGTAGAATACTACTACTAGAAAGTAATTTGCATAAGGTTAAGTTCAAAGGTTTACTTATATTTTAGTTAGTAATAATTTAGATAGGAATTTAGACTATTATAATTCTTTATATTTTTATTTTAGCTTTATAGATTTATGTAAAAGAAATCTTAATTTAGAAAGTCAATTTATTTTATATTAATTTCTCTATTCGTAAAAGTAGCTAAAAGCTTTTTTTATACTAGTATAAACAATTCTCTACTATTAACTAGTATAGAAATAAGTAAACTTTAGTAAACTATTTTATTAGATGTTATAGGAAAGGTCTGGGTTCTTTGAAGCTAAGTCTAGAATAGTAATAAAAAGAAGTTAAGGATTATATAATATTCTATAATACTAAAAGTATATTTCTACTAAGAAATATACTAGATAGTATTAAACTTATTTCTTTATTTCAAATAAGTCTATAAATAAGACTAGCTAGGTTTTTCTATATTACTCATAGTATTCATTAGAATACTTAAGAAGTAATATTCTTTAATCATAAAACTTATAAAATAGAATAGAGTATTTATTTAAATAGAAAATAACTTTATAATACTAATATTGTAATTTTCCTATGTTTCTATAAGAAGAATTATTAAGTTCATTTTATAGTCAACTAGTTAAATAGTTATATATACTACCTGGATTCTTTATAAAGAGATTCTAGTAATAATAATTTTATTAAGAAAGTAGATAATTTCTAAAGGTTTTATAGAAGAGCTATTATATTAGAAAAAGTGCTTTTTCTCGTATAAGCTAATACCTAAGTAGTTTTTATAGAATAGTAATAGGATAAGTACTTATATAACTTGAGAGCTATTAAATAGTCTAGGGCTTTTATCTATAATAGAGTCTTAGATATTTGGAAAAGATTTTAATATATAGAGGATTATTATTATTATAATTCTGAGGTTAGTTTTCTTATTTATAGATAGTAGTTATAGATTAGTAAAGTATTCAAGCTTTATTAATTCAATTATAGTAACCCTTTATCTTATCTAATTACTACAGAATAATATTTCTAAAATTATACTTACTACCTATTACTAGATCTTATATTAATTAATCCTTATAAATGAAATTAGGATTTAAAGATCTATATATTAAATAAAACATAAACAAGTTACTTCTAGCCTTGATAGAACTAATTTCAATAGATATAACTCTAAAAGTACTTAGATATAGAACCCTAAAGCCTAGAACTCCTAAACCACGAATAATTCTTAAATAATAATAAATTCTATAAAAGGTTCTTAGTAAACCTAGAACCCCAGGGAATACTAGCTAGTAGTATAGCGAAAAGCTAGGATACTATAAAACTATAAGATAGTTCTTAAAAATAATTTAATTATTTATTAGTTAACTAATAATAATAATTATTCCTACAAGTTATACTTTACTATTATAACCTAATTACCTATTAAAATTAGACTTTTTAGCTATAAGAATATATTTAGAAGATTACCTTATTAACTAGTAAGTAAATTAGTAATAGTAAATTTCGTAAAATACTCCTTATTGGTCTACTCATTATACTTTTTCATACTTAGCTATATAAGAAACATAGCTTTACTTTATCTAAAGACTTGAAAAAGATTAATAGTAGGTTAATTATAATAATTAATAGTACTTCGAGAACTATTATATCTAAGAGGACTTTTAGTTATTACTATGCTTTAAGTAGAGAAAACCTTAATATTATAGATAAGTTATTAGGCTTATCTTATAGGGATTCTAAATAAGCATAAAAAGAGGATTATAATACATCTAGGCTAATAAATAGTTATAAATATATATTATAAGTAAGCTTATAGTAATCCCTAGTATAAATAGGATAGTTTATCGTATATAAGTAAAAGGATTAACTTCTCTTATCGTAATATTTCAGGACTTATTATTCGGATTATTTTAATTCTTAAATCATAGATCTACGAATATATTACTCTTTTTATAAAATAGTTTTCGAATAATTTGTATCTATTTTTGCCTTTCCTACGAAATTATATATATGTAGTATATATGAAGCCTTTTCTAGTATTATGGCTAGGGGTAGTTAGCTGGTTTTGGCTAGTTAGCTAGTTTTGGCTAGTTAGGCTCTTTCAGCTATAGCCTAATTCAATATACTAAGAAGTACGAGGTTTTAATTTTAATACTTTAAATATAAGTTAATAATATTAATATTAAGATCTAAGATATTTCGATTGAAAATAAAGGGAGTAGTTTCTATTAGAGTAATTTTAAACTTACTTTAGGATAAAGCTTTTTAGAGTTTCTCATACTTATTATATAAGAAAGTAATATTAGAAAGACCAAAGGTATTATTTATTTATTTTCTTATAAGAATAAAATCTTTATTAGTAACATATAAGATAAAACGAATAAGTAATATTTAGTTACTTTTACTCTGTACCTGGAATAGTATCTAAGCTCTTCACCCTATATATAGATTTAACTATAAACTTTACCTGATTATAGTATTCGTGCTAATACTAGCTCATTACTAGTTAAAGAAGTCATGAAATTACCTATTGTTGTGGATAAGAAGAAGTAATGTATTAATATTTCTATTTATAATTACTTTTCATAGTATTTAGCATAAGTTACTTACTAGTAGGTATAACCTTTAGTAAGATTATATAACAGTTGAATAATAATCATTATAAGTTCTTAAAGATATTACATTTTAAGGTCAAAAGGTAAATTAGTTGTGATATACATTATATATTCTATTTTAGCTTGAATTAAAGCCTAAGTAATATTTTAAACCTTTATTACTGCACTTTATGTTAGAAGAAAATAAAAGCTATAGGTAAAATAAACTACTGATTATTCTATTACATTTCTAGCAAATATATTGAGACTTAGAATTTACTGCTATTGTTAAAACCTCAGAATATGAAATATAGTATCTTACATATTTTATTAGAATTTCTGTTCTTCATTTTACTAATAGTATACTACTTAGAATATTTATAATCTTAATTAAACATAGGGTTATACTAGACTACCTTAATAAGATTATTAATAATAATACTTTTACCTTCTTCCTTAATTAGTTCTTTATGTAGTAAATCTAATATCATAATGATATCTTCTTTATAGAAAATGAAAAGGAAAGGTATATCTAGTTATTCTTTAGCTATGAAATATATTATAAAATACAACTTTATACTATAATTCTAAATGAGTGATATCACTGGTATTTCTTGATAGGAAACTAATCGAAATTATAGCTATTACTACATATCAGTAATATTACTAATTATATAAAAAAAGAGGGAGATTATTCTTACTAGTAGTAATAGTATTATTATCACTTATAATAATAGTATTTCATAGTTTTTTGAAATATTCTAGGGCTTTATAGGAATGATTGTAGATCAGTTAAAATATTACTATAAGAATATATACTTCCATATAATATTAGACTTCTAGTAGTAATAATAAAAGTAATTATAGATTTCTTATAAACGTTTTAGAATAATAGTACTTTTCAAATATAACCTCGTAAGATTTCCTAATTACCTTTAACATATAATCTTTTAGTTATTATTTAGAGCTTTTAAAAATTATAAAAGAAATAAAGAATATATATTTTATTATGAATAGTAATGAAAAAAAGAAACTTAAATACTTTTTTTTCTCCCATTATATATATATATATATAAGAAAGTAAGTAAAAAAGCTATTTTATATAAGATATTGATAAGTATTGTGATTAACTAAAGTAAAGTTTATAATATACTTAGTATATATATAGTGGACCCTTTCTGTTACTGTCTATATAATATAAGCTTAAGGAACTATATCTAAAATAGAATAGAAACCTCTATAAAATATGAATATATACGAAATATAAATAATATAAACATAAACCTATTCAGGCTAATAATATTATTGAACATTTTATATACTATTCAAAAAGATATCTTATAAATTACTATAAGGACTTTATTATAATAAATCTTATATATTTAATAGAGGAAAGTATAGTAATATTCGACTTTACCAATACTATTATATCTTTCAATTAGTATTATTTAGATTATTAATCTATTAGCTTTTATTTCTTATCGAAATTCTTTAGATTCAAGGATTACTTCTATATTAGGAGTAATAAAGTTAGGATAGCTCTACTAACAATCAATTTAATATATTTTAAAGGTTTACTATATTACTTTTACTAAGAATTTAGTAAATAGTAGAAAGTATTAAATATTATCGTAGTATTAATAATATAGAATATAAAGTAGTTATTAAAATAGATAATATTAATCATAACTTTCCAATTAAACTTAACATTATTCTTAATAGTAAAGTAAAATAGGAAAAAGTAATATTATATATCTAATACTTATAATAGTACTTCCTAAGAGCTTTAAGAATGTAACATTCAACTCAATATACTATTTTAGTAAGAGTGTTAGGAAAAAATATACTATACCTAAATATTTGAGATAATAGTAAAATCTCTATATTTCTAATTCTATAAAATATATAAAAGTAAGTACTTTGTCTTTATTTAGGAGTATTCATAAGTATCCCTATTTCTAAATAATAAATATAATTCTTTTACTTTTATAGAACAAGTTATATATACTATTAAATATAATACTAAAATAATCTATATCTATAAAGTAAAATAAGAAGTAAATATCATATAGTATTATATAGAATACAATAATACTAAATAGTATAAAAATATTAACTATTCTAAATATTGAACTAAAAGTAGTATTACTAAAGTAGACCATTACTAGTTTTCCTTATAGAAGTATAAAAGTAATAGGGAAATCGATAATTTACTAGCAAGTAGTAAACTAGGAATATTTAGTAGTTAAGAAATCAGTAGTATTTAAGTTAAATAGGGTCCTTTAGATAATAATAGTTAAATAATAGCTTTTTAATATAAAAGTTTATATAAAGACTATAGTTATATTTTTAATATTTCTACTACTAAAAATATTCTTCTTAGTATAAATATATAATACTACTTAATCTTAAAAGAGTCTAGTAATTTTACTCTTATCTAAAATAGTAAACTATTTATTAGAGAATAACATTAGAAATATGTAAGGAATACTAAAAATATATTTTTAAAACTATACTATATCTAATATAAAATAATAAGCCTTTTATATTTATTATTCCTTAGGAATATATTAGAAGCTAACTATAAGAAGTGCTTTAGTGGTGCTTTAATAGTGTTATAATAAACTTAAAAAGTTTATACCTAGGGTAAAAACTCTTTACTAGACTATAAAAGTAGTAGTTATATAGAGCCCTAATAGTAATATCCTATATAAGCCTTAAGGCTTAGGTCTATAATATACCCCTTATTACCCCTCTACTTTATTACTATAGTAATATATAATATTAATAGCTTTATAATATAACTATAACCTCTAGCTACTAAAGCTAGCCTAACTAATAAGAAAAATCTATTAAGATAATCTTTTTAAGTATTATTAATATTAGATAGTTTTGCTAATAAGAAAATTTAAGTATTATCAATATTAGATAGTCCTAATAATCGTAAAATTCGTACTATATTTACCCTAGGTAGTCCTATACTATACTCCTTTTCTATTAATCTATAAGAAACTTTTTTTTCTTTCTATATATAACTTTACTTTTTTTCTTCTAATTTTATATAACTCTTATCTTATACCTGTTATAATACTACTTTTTTACTACTATATCACTACTATTTTATTTTCCTTCCCTTTTTTTATTTTATTCTCTATTATATCGACTACTAGTACTACTAGATCTAGTTTTCCCGATAATAACCCCTCTTGTTATTATAACCTTTCTAAGTTTACTATTTATACCTATAATAGTTATATTATTAAAAGTAATTCTGATAATAAGGAGAACTAGTTTCCTGATATAGTTATTTCTGCTTACTTAAATTATTATTAATAGTGAAATAGAAGTAGTATCGCCTACCCCTATATATTGAGTTCTAGTTACTCTTATTATAAATATTTAAAGTTAAAAAGTAAGTATAAGTAGGGTTTATACTTCTTTGCTACTAGCCCTAAGTTATATATTACTAGCTACTAAGTTAGTAATTTAATTTTATTTAGTAATTATATTATTTCCTCTATTATTATTACTTCTAAGAAAAATAATATTATTACTCCTTACTATACTACTATCTTGTTACTTAAGTTCTCTACTACAGTCTAATACTAGAATAATTATTTCTACTATATTTAATAAGTAGCCTTTACCTATATTACTATTACGCTTACTACTCTTTTATTTTATACTAAAAGTATTCTTATTTCTACTTTTACTTTTACTCTTAAGTAAGTCTTTACTAGCTTTAGTAGTATTATAGCAATAATAGTAAATTCTTCTTTTTCTCCCTCTTTACTTTTATTATACTAATTTCTCCATAGTAAAATACTATAATATACTCTAGTAGTTATACTATACTTTACTAATATTATAGCTATATCTTTAGCTTTACTAAAGCCAGCTTACCTATCTACTACTACTATATAATTACCCCCCCTACTTAGTACTAATAATACCCTATCTATAAACAAGTATTCCCTATTACTATTACTAATAATAAAGAAAAAGAAGAATAAGATAATAATAAGAGAGAAGAAAAGTTCTAAGGGTATAATAATAATACTAACTTTTTTACTTAATGTATTTATCTAGTACTTAAGAGGTGAGTCTAATAGTTATTTATATATACTTCTTAGGGGTTATTATATTACCTCATTTATAGTTTATATAGTTTTCTACTATTAGTAAATTAATATTAAGTTATTATTCTCTCTAATATCCCTATATTATAATTTAAGTTATATTACTATTTTATTATTAGCGAAAGTTTCTAAAGGTCTCTATATTAAAGTATTATAACTCCTCTATTTAACTAATATATTATAGTTATATTATTACCTAGATATATTCTTTACTACTAATATCTCTTTGATATTATATTCCTTATAAGCTTTACTATTTTCCCTAGTTAGAACTAGGATAGGATTAAGTTATATATTTATATATTATTATAATAGTAGTAGGTTATTTTCTACCTATTCAATAAAATTAATATAGAATAT
>RYZW01000647.1:4796-26290 GCA_004367215.1 Colletotrichum trifolii
ATAATAAGAAAAAGAACCTCGAGATATTAGAAATACTAGAAATACTATATTTAAAATACTTCCTAGTAAATAAGGATTACTTAAATAACCTAAAAATAATGCTATTCTTTTTATTATAAAATTAAAAGTTTAATAAAAGTAATAGGGTTATTTAGAATACTTCTTATAAGATATAAATAGAATATTAATAGTATTATTCAAAAGACTAGCTTACAGGTAATATTTTCGAGACTAGAGAAATATATTAGGAATAATATATTCCCATAGTAGAGTTTTCGCTAGAAGAAACCTCGGCTATAGTAATATCTCTATAAGCTTTATTTTACTTAAACTACTCGAAATAGAATTTCGTATAACGCGCTTAGCTATATTTAGTTATATATAATATATACTAGATTTTGCCCCCTAATTACGTGTAATATCTAGGTGTAAAGCGTAGCTGTCTTGAATCGCTATCAGCTAATCCTCGATTTTGTATAAGGTAGTACTTTTATAAAAGAGGCTATATAGGTAACTAGGGGGTTTTGAGTAGTCTTTATAGTTAATAGTTTTAGGAATTAATAGTATAGAAGTTACTATAGGTTTACTACTAGATAGTTAAGCTGATATTATCTCTATAAAAGAGGATTGTTATTTGAGGAGGTATATAAGTATTATAGTTACTATATATTTAGGTGATATAGTTGTTATTTAAGGTTTAGGTGATATAGTTACTGTATTTTTAGTAGAGGTTTTGGTAGGTGCTATTGCTTGGGATACTGAATTTTCCGCTAAGTATTCGGTAACTATATATTTGCTAGCTATTTATTATAATAGAGCTATTACTAAAATCCTAGTTTTATTTTTCTAGGAAGTAGAAGTTGAAGAATTGTAAGGGTATTATAGTAAAAGGCTTAGTAAAAGAAAGAGTAATAGTAAAGGGTAGGTCTCTATAAGTTATAAGACTTTAACTTAGTAAGCTAAATAGTTATAGTTATAAGAAAGCTTTTATCCTATAATAGCTTTAGGCTACTATATTACTAATCCGTATCTATATAGTTAACCCGATCCTAGCTATCCTAGTTTTCCGTATAAGCTATAAGGTAAATCCTTATAACTATAAGGTATATTCTTATAACTATCCCCCCCCTCTATAAGTTCTAGGCTCTAAAGCTTATAAATACTATATATCTACTTTTAATAATAGTTTCGCTAGTTATTCGTTAACTATTTAGTAATTTATGATAATAGGGTTCTTCCTATACGTATATTAATATATAAGGGTTATACTATATATATATATTAATCTGTATATAAAGGTTATCCTATATATATATATATTAATATATAAGAGTTATCTTATACGTATATTAATATATAAAGCTCTTATTACTATATTAAGCTAATAATACCTCTTGTAAGTATATTAATTTACCAAGTTTCTTACTTATTATTAAAGCTTTATTTAGTTACTTTTACTCTATACCTAGAATAGTATCTAAGCTCTTTGTTCTATATATAGATTTAACTATAGATTTTACCTAATAATAGTATTTATACTAATACTAGCTTATAACTAGTTAAAATACTAATGAAATTACCTATTATCGTAGATAATTATACTTCTAATTCTAACATTTAACTTTATAATAATAGAAAACCTCGTAATAATAATTAGGGAAAGCCTTATTAAAACTAAAGCTTAATATATATAGCTAAAAATAACTACTAAAGTTATAGGGTTAAAAACCTTTTTAAACCTAAAGATAGAAAAAACAAAATACCTACTTTAAGACATAAAAACTAAGTATTCTATAATCTATTACTTTTTTATAACCTTCATAATAAAACTAAAATTTCCTCGAAATCTATATAACTACCTATAAAGAAATAACTATAAAGTAAATATAGAAATATCTAGCTATAACTATTATAACTAAAATTATTAGTATATTAGACTAGGCTTTAATAAAAACATTCTAAATACTATAATTGAAAAATAACTTATAGATATTTAAAAGACAATTATCCAACTATCTTATAAACTACTATACTAAACTAATAATGTTAGAAACTAAATATTAATTAGATAATACCTTAATATTAATACTTTACCCGCTTGACGTAGTAGTTTAACGTCTAGCTAGCTCTCACTATCACGGTAAGAGCTATCAGGAATAATACGCTCGAGTAATAGAGTTTTCGCTAGAAGAAACCTCGGCTGTAGTACTATCTCTATAAGCCTTACTTTACTTAAACTACTTAAAATAGAGCTTTATATAGTACGCTTAGCTATATTTAGTTATATATAATATATACTAGATTTTACCCCCTAATTACGTATAATAATTAAGAGTCTCACGATACTAAAGAGCTACTAGGCCAAAAAGTATATATTACCCGAATCTATGTATTTTAAATATTAAGATATCTATCACGATACTAAAGAGCTACTAAACTAAAAATATATATTATATTAAAATCACGTATTTTAACTATTTATATATCTACTAAAAATACCCCTTTTTAGTTCTAAAAATACTAATTAGTAGCTTATTTAGTATAATACTTTTTAAATAGAAGCTAAAGCTTACGATTTATAGGAATACTTTAATCTTAAAATAATAATTTATCAAAATTTCTATCTAGAACTTCCTTAAGAACTATTCTTAAGTAATTTTCCGATAACTAAGTAGTACTAATAAGTTTATAAAATACCTAAAATAGTTATTCTTAAGGGTTTTATTTCTAGAAAGATAAATTATAAAGAAGATTAATAACTCCTAGGTAATACTACTAAAGAGGTTTATATAAGGGATATTATAAACTTTATAGAGAAAAACCTAAAGATTTATATAACTCTCTATAATTTCTATATTTTAGAAGCTTAAAATTGTTAGTATATGTATTTAAACTAAACTTATTTAATAAGTTAAATCTTTAAATATATAAATAAAATATTATAATACTAGTATTATAGGAAGGGCTGATGGCTTGCTCTCTACTACGACTATTAGTAGATATATTACTTTTTGAAGTATAATTTTAGCCTTCTTACCCCCCGCTAACTACTATAGCTAGCCCCTAGTTAATCCGGGGCTAAACCCCTTATAACTATAGTAGCTAGTATACCTACCCTGTGTTAACTTTTTTAATAATAAATAACTAATAACTCTTTCCGTAATAACTTTATACCCTCATACCTTTATACCTTTATAGCTATACACGATTCGAATATCTCGAGATATTTAATTACTACTAGTTATAAGTACTCTATTTAAATGTTTATTATAACCTCGATTTCTACGACTTTAATATTTCTATTATAGACTAAACCCTACTTATTCCTCAGATAAGATTTTATACTACTAATACGAAAGTTCTCTACTACTAATATAAGTTAACTTATAATCTCTATATAAGTATAGTAAGACTCGGCTTACTTTTNTTATTAATAAATAATCTTACTATATTAATTATAGCTAACTTATAAATAATACTTATATAGATATAAATACTCCTAATATAACTAAATAGCTTTAAAACCTTTATAATTATATTACTATAATATTCTAAACTATCTAATAACTAGTATTAGAGTAATAAATTAATATGAAGATATTACCTAATTAATACCTAATCCCTAATATTATTAGCTTAGTACAATAAATTATAAACTAACTAGATAATCTTCTTTTAAATATCTATAAACTACTTATTAATTATAATACTTAGGATAATTTTATTAAAACCTATTTTAATAAAATAATAACCTTAATTATAATAGTTATAGCTAGATATCTCTAAATTTATTCTATACTTCTTTTTTTACAAGTAGCTGTATAGGTTTCGAGGAGATTTTAGTTCTATTATAAAAATATAGATATAGAAAAGCAATAGATTACGGAATACCTAGCTTTTATAAACGCTTTATGTTATTCTATTTTCAAGAGGTTTATAAAAGTTCTTAACCCTATAACCTTAATAGTTACTTTTAGCTATATATATTAAGCCCTAGTCTTAATAAAGCTCTCCCTAACTATTACTACGAGGTTTTCTACTNTATAAAGTTAAATATTAGAACTAAAAGTATAATTATCTATAATAATAAGTAATTTTATTACTATTTTAATTAGTTATAAACTAGTATTAGTATAAATACTATTATTAGGTAAAATTTGTAGTTATATCTATATATAAGGTAAAAAGCTTAGATACTATCCTAGGTATAGAGCAAAAGTAACTAAATAGAATAATATAAAATAAAGATTTATATATATAAGGATATATAACAAGTCAATCTACTATAAACTATATATATAGTAATACTAACTACCGGAACCTTTTAAGTAACTATAATAATTATAATATAGTTTAACTTCGAAATCTTTTGATTTAATATTATTAATGTATTTCCAAATACTATAAAAGACTTTAATAAACTTCTAATAATAGTTAAATTACTAGATAGATCTAAGGTTATGAAGTATTATATAGAATTCAAACATACCTTTTATAAACTTCGAGAAATACTCCTTCTTTAATATAATACCTTTTATATTATACTTAAATTATGAAACTTCTAGCTATACCTAAAAAAGTCTTATTTATTTAAAAATAAAAGTTTGAATATCGATATCCTATTCTATATACTTAATATTCTTCTCTCATACTACGAAATAGCTAAAAAGATACTCTTCAGATTATTAAAAATATTAAACATAACTATAAACTTAAAGAATAAGGTTTTATTAATTATTTCCTAGAAGTTTAAATTGTGAGGAAGTATGAACATTATAAGATTTACTTACTATATAATGTATATATTATTAGGATTACTACATGCTTTAATCTTAACTACAACCCAACTCTAATAATTCTATTTCTAGTAATACGTTTTACTATGAATTATAATTAAACTATATTTTAAGAAATTTATATATACTAGATAAAAATTAGCTTTATTCTCTATACTCTAATTATAGTATAACTAGATATCTCATTTATATATTCTCTATTCTTAAGATATTTTATAAATTCTTCTTAAATATACTAAAATACTATAAGCTATATAATCTATTATTTCTATAGAATAAGATTCCTAGTACTATAATTTAAAAACTTAAAAAATATTAATAAGATATTTTAAATATTTCCAATTACTAGAAATCCCTCTTTTATAAACTATAAATAAACTTAAAGATCAAATTATAGCTATAATATCTCTCTATTTAGAAAACTAATCTAATAGAAAACTACTTAATAGAGTACTATTATAATATTAATAACTAAAATAAAACTTTTTAGCCTAAAATATATCTTAAAAGAAACTATAATATTAGAAAGACTATTTCGAGATATAAAGTTTAACCTTAGGAGTATTTAAAACCTCTATTATAAGAATTACTAAATTATTAAACTAGTAATCTCAAATATAGAATACCTATTTACTAGACTTTCATATATAAGTATTTTATAAAGATAACTATACTAAGAATACTTAAAAATGGTTTTAAAATAATCTATATACTTATATATTTAATACTAATAGACAAATTGATAAAAGGTCTAACTTAAGTAAAACTTAAATAATTTAGAATGCTTCTTAACTTCACAGATCTACAAATAATATTCTCAGGATTAATTAAAGTAATAGAAAAGGCCTTTTAAAATAATTTCTTATTTACTTAGACATATATATAAATAATCTAGACCTATCTTATTTTCAGCAAAAAGTCTTCATAGTAGCAATATCAAAGAAAGTAACAATACTCCTTAAGCTCTTTATAAGGAGAAAAGCTTTCTAAATAAGCTTTTATCTAGCTAAAAATCAACTACTAAAATTTAAAACTTTAAATAAACAAGTAAGAAGCAGTAATTAGTATATAGAAATCAACTTAAAAAAATATAGAGAATTAATTATAACTCCTAGCACTAAAAGTAAATATAGCAACTTATCTTAAAAATGGAAGATGCTTATCAAAACTAAAAAAAAGAATACTATATCTAAAACTCTAAACTCTAAACCTTCCTCTAACTAACTATAAAGTAAAACCTTTTCTAATAGGAAACCTAGTTAAAATTACTAAAAGCCTAGAAATAAACCTAACAAAAAATATCTAAATAGAAAATAATGCTTAAAATACTAAAATAATAAGAAATAATACTTAAAAAACTAAAATAATAGTAAGTTTAAGTATTTTAATAATAAGAATTAAAATAGTAGACTTAGAAATACTTCTATTCTTAAGGAAAATAGCTTTATAATCTTTCTATTATTTTAACTATGACTTAAAATAGATTAACCTCTCTATATTACTAATCTTTTTACTTTCTACTAAGAAAAGTTAAACTTAAAAGAAAATTATAAACTAAAATACTTACTTTATTAGTATGGTTGTATCGAAGGTCTCTGATCTATTTAAAGTCATATGCCTCTCCGGGACCCTTTAAAGGTAGTTGCACCCAGTTATCGGCTCTTGCCTCATTTACCCACTAGATACTACTGGTTCTGAGGAACCGTGGAAACCACGGAGGAAACCTCAGGCAGTAAGATACCTTACTTTATTAGTATCCGAAATTTATAAAGTTTTTAAATACTTCTTAAAAACTTCATATATTTTATTTAAAACTAGAAGATATATTATCCTCGAACTAGTTTTATACTAGTAGTAATAATTAGAAACTAAATCACTACTATTAATACTAATAATATAAAGATAAACTCCTTAGAATAAAGTAAAAGTCAAATAGTAAACTATATGAAGAATAATTCGAATAAATTATGTATTACTAATAATCTTTATTTAGAATCAATAAGCTTTATACTTTTTAGTAATCTTATTTTATCTAGAAAAAGTAGATTTAATTGAAGTATTCTTTTAAGTAGTAGATGTTTTACTAAGCGTTATAAGTTAATATTAAGTAACTTTAAAATAATATCTAAAATTATCAATTTCTAAAGAAACTTCTAAATTTCTTATATAAGATAACTTTCTTATAATACTAGCTACAATTCTTAAACATTTCCTAGGAAGCGTAACTACTTAATTAATATTATCTTCCGTATCTTCCTCTTTATTTATAAAATTCTTAAGTTCCTATTCTTTATTAAGAATAAGTTTAGATTATCTTTTGAAAATTCGGGATCTCTAACTAAATTATCTTTATTCTTATTAAATAGAAATTTCAAATTGGAAACCTTACTAAAATAAGTATAAAGATATTTTAAACTAGTAGTAGTAGGCTTCCTTATTAAGGTAGTAGCTTTCTTTATTTATAATACTACTAAGTCTTAATAAATAAATTTAGAGGGTAAAGATAGTAATAGATATTCCTATAAATTGGGGAGTTCTACAATTTAGAACTAAATAAAAGACTTGAAATAGAATACTTAACCTTCATACTATAATTAGAAATTTAGATTAATAATTTAGTTACTTTTACTTTATACCTAGAATAGTATCTAAGCTCTTTACTCTATATATAGATTTAACTATAAACTTTACTTAATAATAGTATTCGTACTAATACTAACTTATAACTAGTTAAAGTAGTAATGAAATTTCCTATTATTATAGATAATTATACCTCTAGTTCTAATATTTAACTTTATAGTAATAGAAGATTTCGTAGTAATAGTTAGGGAGAGTTTTATTGAGACTAAGGCTTAATATATATAACTAAAAGTAATTACTAAGATTATAGAATTAAGAACCTTTATAAATTTCTTAAAAATAGAATATAATAGAATATTTATAAAAACCAAGTATTCTGTAATCTATTACTCTTCTATATCCTTTATAATATAATTAAAATCTCCTCAAAATCTATATAACTACCTATAAAAAGAAAGTATAGAATAGGTATAGAAATATCTAGCTATAACTATTACAATTAAAACCATAACTTTATTAAAATAAACCTTAATAAAATTATCCTAAGTATTATAATTAATAAGTAACTTATGAATATTTAAAAGAAGATTATTTAACTAACCTATAACTTACTATATTAAATTAATAGTATTAAGGACTAGGTATTAATTAAATAATACTTTAGTATTAATATACTATTAAAATACTAGTTACTAGAGATTTTAAAGTATTATAATAATATAATTATAGAAGTTTTAAAAGCTATCTAGCTATACTAGGAATATCTATAGTAATATAAATACTACCTATAAATTAATTATAGTTAATGAATATATTAAGATTATTTACTAATAAGAATAAGCTAAATCTTACTATACTTATATAGAGATTATAAGTTAGTTTATATTAGTAGTAGAGAGCTTTATTATTAATAGTATAAAATCTTATCTTAGAGGTAAATAAAGCTTAGTCTATAATAAAGATATTAAAATCGCGGATATTAAAATTATAATAAATATTTGAATAGAATACCTATAGTTAGTAATAATTAAATGTCTCGGGATATTCAAATAATATATTAATAGTTATAAGGGTATAAAGGCGTAAGGGCGTCAGGGTATAAAGTTATTGTAGAAAGAGTTATTAGTTATTTATTATTAAAAAGGTTAATATAAGGTAAGTATACTAGCTATAACTATAAGGGGTTCAGCCCCGGATTTATTAGGAACTAGTTATAGTAGTTAATAGGGGGGGTAGGAGGGCTAAAGTTGTATTTCAGGTGGTAATATATCTACTGATAGTTATAGTAGAAAGCTATTATATATAATTAGGGGGTAAAATCTAGTATATATTATATATAACTAAATATAGCTAAGCGTAATACGCGTAATCCTATTTTGTCTAGTTAAAATAAAGCGAAGCTTATAAAAATAGTATTATAGCTAAGAGTTCTTCTAGCGAAAACTCTACTACTTAAATATATTATTCTTAATATACTTTTCTAGCTTTAAAGGTTTTACTTATAGGCTAGCTTTTCGAATAATATTATTAATACTCTATTTATATCTTATAAGAAGGATTCTAAATAACCTTATTATTTTTATTAAATTTCTACCCCTATAGTAAGGAGAGTAATACTATTTTTAGGTTATTTAGGTACTTTTTATTTACTAGGAAATATTTTAGGTATAAGGTTTCNTAACTAAACGTGGCTAAGCGTGCTACGTAAAGCTCTATTTCGAGGAGTTTAAATAAAGTAAAGCTTATAGAGACGGCGCTATAGCTAAGGTTTCTTCTAGCGAAAACTCTACTACTCAAGCGTGTTCTTCCTAATATACCCCTCTAGCCTTAAGAGCTTTACCTATAAGCTAGCTTTTCGAATAATACTATTTAATAGTTTATTTATATTTTATAAGAAACTCTTTTAATACCCTATTACTTTTATTAAACCTCTACTTCTATAGTAAGAAGAGTAGTACTATTTTTAGGTTATTTAGGTACTTCTTATTTACTAGGGGGTATCTTAAATATAAGGTTTCTAGTACCCCCGATATCTTAAAATTCCTTTTCTTACTATAATTTCAAATAGTTTAACTAGTCTATTATATTAATCTAAGTAATAAAAATACTAAACTAGTAATTTCAGAGAAGCTTTATAAAGCTATTAGCTATAAGGTTTCCTAAAAATATATATTTAATCTTAAAATACCTTTACTAGGTTTTTTAGTATAGCTAGTAATTATAGATATCTATATACTTTAATTTTATATATAGTTAAATATTTTAATAATTATAAAATATATTATTTACTAGTTATTATACTAGATTTAGATAGTTAGGCGAAGCTTATATGTTTTACTTTTACTAAGTATATCTATCAAGAAATTTACCTAAAATATAATAATAAAGTAGCTAGTAAAAGTAATTTTTTAAGTAATTTGAAATAGTACTAAAAGCTTTATTTTAATTATTAAAATAGTGATCATATTCTATTTTTGTAGCTTACTATACTATTAGGTTTCTAAAGAGATATATAATATATACTTAAAAGCTTTTTTAATTATTACTATTATCTATAAAGCTAGTATTTATAGTAATAATAAGGTTATTAAATAGATTACTAGTTTTATAGCTAAACTTAAAATAGGAATTCTTTATCTTGTTGAAGTATTATATCATTTATTTAGTTTTAATATAGTAATTATCTAAAAGGTCCTAGTTAAGTATAATAATTAGCTTACTATATAGGTAATATCTAGTCTTATTATAACTACGGCGTAATTAATAAAGCTAATATCTTATTAGTAGTATTTAATTTCTATATAAGAAGCTTAATTATACTTTAAGAAGAGTTTATTAGGTTTTAAAAACGTTTTGAATTACTTAATATATTATATATACTTTATAAGGTACTTAAGGAATTATTTAATATATACTACTCATAAGAACTATAACTATTATACTATTTAATCTCGAATAACCTTAGTACTAAGAAACTACTATAAATCTTTATTTCCTATAAAATAGTATTTTCTTAGAAGTTTACTGATAATATAAGTATTTTAGATACGTCTTTTAAGGGGAAAGAAAATACGTAATTGTTAATATAGAAGAAAAAAATAATACACCTTTTAAGCTAATAATAAAACTCTCTTGTAATAGGTTTAAAACTAAGGTACTCGAAGCTTATTTTTAAGTAGTATTACTAAAAAAGGGGGGACCTCTAAAAGCTATATAATATTTTGTTTAGGTAGTAGATTTTACTTTATATTTAATAACCTGGTAGTATCTCTATATAAATAACTTTATCAAGTACTATATATATAAATATATTAACTATATTATATTAGAATAGTTTGAGATTTAAGTAGTTAGTAATTACTATAAAAGTTTAAAATAATATATTTATTAGAGTTACTATATAGGTCTTATAATTATCGTATAGTTATTAATTTCTACGAATAACTGAATAAGTTTTAATTTTCAGGAAATACTTATACTTACTAAATTTATAGGTATAAAGCTAGTAATACCTTAAAATTTTTAAGTTTCTCGTAAAAGCCTTATTAACTTTACTTTAGAAATAAAATTTAATATAACTCTTAAGATAAACTCTTTTAGCTACTACTACTATTTTAATATATAGATAAGTAAATATTACTAAGTAAGATATAAGTAATAATAATAATCTCTATTATAAGACTTTTAGAGTAAAAGTTTCTATTCCCCTATACTTTAAATATTCTTTAATATCTAATTTACTTTATAACTAAAGTTTATTATGAAAAATCCTAATATTTATATTTTAGAGTCCTCGAGAAAGTTAAACTTCTAGGACCCCTTTTAGTTAAATATTTATATAACTCTTTAATTATAAATAGGAATATTTTAGAATATCTCAAAATAACTAAAAGATACTAGCTAAAAGGTAGCTTTAAATATATATCTCCTAGTAACTCTAATACGGTATTTTATCTATCCTTTATACTTAACCCTTTCTAATAATATCTAAACTCCTTATCCCCCTATAGTTTTATCTATATAAACGAGATTATAGAAAAAAATAGTAAATAACTCTAGAAAAGTTCTTAATATAAACTTTATAGTTTTAAATACTTTAAAAAGCTTAGGGGTAGCTACTATATAAATATAAAGCCTCGGACTACTATAATTGTTTCTTATTATATTAACTACTTTATTAGGCTTTTTACTTAAGTTTAGATAAATAACTAAGTTAATTTTAAGTAGTTTTACTATAGTTATTTACTTTTATAATTATTAAGTAACTTTATTAGAATTAAACTGTTTAAAGTTATCTTATAGGGAAGCTAAATCTCTATTATAAAAGTATTTTATTGAAAAAGATATTACAAATTATAATAATTTTATTTTAGAATAAGTTTTATATTTAACACTAGTAAGTTAAAATATAGCTAATTAAGAAGCTGATAAAGGTATACCTCTTAAAGTATACTAGCTAGTTATATTTTAACTTTATGTCTATAGTTAAAATAAAATATTTATAGCTATGAGTATAAAAATAAGCTAAGTCTAGTTTCGTAATATTATTTTTTAAGTAGTTTTATAAAGTTTCTTATAAAGTATTTACTAGCCTAAAAAGTATAATAGTATTTAGTTATAAAAAAATATTACTATTTATAGAATTTCAAATTAGAAACTATAAAGTAGCTTACTCTTTTACTTTATAGTTCTCGCGTAAGACTTGATAGTAGTTCTAATATATTTGGTATTTCTATTTTAACCCTAGGTATATAAAGTAGACAGCTTAAGGTATATACCTCGAGAAATAAAGTCTGATTTTAATTTCTTATATTTAGGGATTCCGTTATTATATTTGAAAACTTTAATATTAATACTATACTAGTATTTAAGGAATATTATAAAATTCTTAAATACTCCTATTATTATAGCTCTAGTATAGTTAATAAGATAGAAATCCTAAGAATCATTAATAGTTTAAGCTATAAATATTAAAATAGAAGTATAGTTACTATAGTTTTAGTAATATAGGTAAAAATTAAAAATAATATACTCTTTAAAGGTAGTATATAAAATACTCTCGTATTCTATATAATAAATCTTTCGTTTAGCTTTACTACTTTTATATACTTTATATAATTCCTAAGTAAACTAGTATCTGCTATACTTTAAATAGCTATTAGTAATCTAAATACCTTATATAGTAGAGATAAGGTAATTTAGAACTTTTTTACTAGGATATTTTAAATACTAGTATTAAAGCTATTTATTATATTTTAGGGGTTTTCGAATAATATTTATAATATACTACTAATACTAGTAATATCTAGGAGAAAGCTTATATTATACTAATTATATAGCTAAAGTAGTTAATTTCTCGTAAAGTATATAGTAGTCGAAAATTTATTAATTATATTAAATATTAATAGTTATAATTTTAGAGTAATTATTCTTCTATAGTTAGAATAAGTAGTTTAGCTTAGTATTTTACTAGTAGTTTCTTTTTTTAACTATTAAAAAGAAATAAGGTTTATTACTAGAATAATATAGAAGGTAATATTATAGAAATATAATTTAACTTCTTTATTTTCTATAATCCAAATAAATCTTTTAGTATCTTTATAGTTTTTATTTAATATAAATTGTATATTATACTAAATATAGTTTCTTACTAGAGGTTTTCGAAGTATTATAAAGTATTCTATATCTTAGAAAATATAAACTAAAATGCCTAAATTAAGGATAAAAGAGTCTTAGGGGGAGTATTACTAAAACCTTTCTTTATAGTATATTTACTATATAGTATTATAACTAATTTAGCTAGAAAAATAGCTATATAGTTACTATTATCTAAAGTTCTAAACTTTCTTTAAGAGGTCTAAATCCGAGGTAAGTAATTACTCGATTTTTTCTCTAGTTAAAATGGTTAATACTTAGCTTTTATAAGCTAACTAAAAGTATATATAATAATAGTATACTAAAAAATAGCTTAAACTATACTTTAGAAAATATAAAAACTTATTAGAGTTTTAGAAATATCTCTTATTATTTTAAGTATTCGAAATAGTAATAAAAGCTTTTATTAAAATATTAAAAATACTATAACTTATTTTATTATACTAGAGAAACTCGGAGAAATACTAAGTAGTTTCTATAATAGTTAGGATAATTTTATCTAGGGGTATTAAGTCTAAATAACTATAGATTATAGGTATATAGCTTTAAGTATAAGTTTTAATACGTAAGTAAGTAAGCGAAATCATAAGATTATAAATTTACAGAACTCTAGTAATAGATAAAGTATAATTAACTACTTAAACCTTATATATAATGTTTTACTATTTCTAAAACTATATTTTAATTATTACTTTTATAGTAAAATACTTAAGTCTCGGGGACTAGAATATTTTATAATATACTATAGTAGTATTTTAGAAGTATAGATTATTTATAATACTAAAATAACTATAGAAATTCATAACTTAAATAACTATATCCTCTTCTATTTAGTAGTACTAGTATTATAATATTTTATTTATATATTTAAAGATTTAACTTATTAAGTAAATTTAGTTTGAATATTTATATTAGTACTTTTAAGTTTTTAAAGTATAGAAATTATATAAAACTATATACACTTTTAGGCTTTTCTCTATAAAATCTATAATATCTTTTATTTAAACCTCTTTAGTAGTATTAACTAGGAATTATTAATCTTCTATATAGTTAATCTCTTTAGGGTAAAACTCCTAAGAATAACTAATTTAGGTACTTCTTAAGCTTATTAGTACTACTTAGTTTTTAGAAAGTTACTTAAAAGAAACTTTTAAGGGAACTTTAAAAGGAAGTTTTAGTAAATTATTATTTTAAGGTTAAAATATTCCTATAGATTATAAGCTTTAGCTTCTACTTAAAAGATATCATACTAAGTAAACTACTAATTAGTTCCCTTAAGAACTAAAAAAGGGGTATTTTTAGTAGATATTTTAGTATTTAAGATATATAGATTTAGTATAATATATATTTTTAGCCTAGTAGCCTTTTAGTATTATAAGATTCTTAATTATTATATATAATTAAGAGGTAAAATATAGTATATATTATATGTAACTAAATATAGCTAAGCGTGTTACGCGAGGCTCTATTTTAAGTAGTTTAAGTAAGGCGAAGCCTATAGAGATAGCGCCGCGGCCGAGGTTTCTTCCGGCGAAAACTCTACTACTCGAGCGCGTTATTCCTAATGGTAGTAGTACTATACTATAGATCTAGAGCTTTATATACCTACATATAGGTATATAATAGAATAATAATAATAACGAATACTAGACCTTTTTATACTTATAAATAAAATTACATATAGTATATATTACTTTCTAGATAAACTAATACTAATTAGTAGTTAACTTATTTATTATTATTATACTATAGATTAGTAAGGTTTTCACGCGAGAAAAAGTAATTATAACCTTTTACCTAAAACCTAAGTAAAGTAAGAGATTATAAATATTAACTTAGATATTTTATGAGTATTACTTCGCCTTTATCCCTAGTAAAATACTTCTTTTTACTTTATTCTATAAAATACTAAAGAAGTAAACTTCACAAAAATGATATTTTTTAGTGTATACTAGAGAGTATTTAGTAAATATAACTACCATTTAGAGTATTACTAAGTATAATAGTATATAAGATTTATAGTATCCTATACCTCTTATACTTAAGAAATTTATATAATATCTCGAAACCCCTATCTTCTCTTAAAAGTTATCTTCTTTTTAAAAAACTTTATAAACCTTTTTTTATTTAAAATATCTAAACTATATCCTAAATCAAATACTAGGGTAATCCCTAGTATACTAGTAACTTAGATAACCCTATATAGTAAATATATAATCTTAGAGAAACTTAAATTATATATTAATATAAATCCTTTTAGAAAACCTTTTAAGCTTCACTATAATAACTTTAAATAGTTAGATACTTAAGATATTACTATTCTTATAATATTTTATATCTACTAATATGATTTTATAAAAATATATCCATATAAGCTCTTTAACTATTTTAAGATAGATTTTGATGAATAGCTCCTATTAATATAGGAACTTATTAATAATAATATAGTCTAGTACTTTCAAGACTACTTTATTAGCTATAGGCTAAACATCAAGAAGTTAGGAAAGAGAATCTATACTATATTATACTAATTTACTTAATCTAAGTATTTTGAATACTAGATTCTCGTAGAGCTTAATAAAACTAAGAAATTTCTCTTAAACCTTAAGTATAACTTTAAAGATTACTTTAGGTAGGTTAAGAACTTTATTAATGTACCTTATCTCCTAATACTTTCCCGTAATATTAATTTTAAAACTAAAGCTATAATACTTATAGTTAAGGCTTAGTTAATATCTAAAAGCCTCGCGTAAGATACCTAGCCCCTACTATAACTTATATATAGTATATAACCTCTACTACTATTAGTAAGACTACTAATCCCCGAGTAATATAATATAGAAACTTCCTACTAGTAAGAGATATACCGAGATAATAGTAATATATAATACTTTTTTCCCGAATATTACTCTTATACTTCTTTTACTCCCCTATTCGAAACCTTATCTACTAAATATACTATGAACTTTACGAAGTTATATAATAAAAGTATAAAATATAATAGAACCCTATATAATATTCTTGAGATTAAAGTTAATATTTTTTGTAATTACTATTTTAAATTCAGTATCCTATAGTATATATAAGTAGGAGTCTTCTCTAATATACTAAAAGATTAAGCCCTCGATTTTTATTTTAATAACTTCGCGTATTCTAATTAGAACTTTAACTTCAATTAGATAATTATATATATTTAGAAGTACTTCGAAAGTAATAAGATCTACTAGATTTATCTTTCTAATTAGTAAAATACTATTTTTAGGAGTATAATAATTAAGAATTTTAACTAGAGTAAAAAGGAAATACTTAAGATATTTATTATAAAGTTTACTAACTTTTAGAAGATATTTAAAGCTAACTAGTATACTAATAAGGCTTTCTATAACTAATTTATAAGTATATACTATAGTATATTAAAGTATTAGTTAATACTTCTTAGCTTTATACTAATTTCCTAGAATCTCTATAACTAATTATATTTAGTTATAAGTAATACTATAATGTTCTAAAAGTTATAATATTTTTAGAGTAATAGAGGTAATAGTAATATGCCTAAAAAATAGTTTTAGACTAACTATATATATAATACGCTTCAAAGTAATATTTAAAGTTATAGCTATACCCCTAGCTATTTTTTACTATTTTAGAGTAGATATTACTTTCCCCTAGCTTTTATATATACCTATACTAATAAGAAGTACTATATATATAGTAAAATAGGTTACTAGTTAATAAAGGATACTCTTAAGGAGTAGTATATCTTATATAATAAGTATAAGTTAACTACTAATCTAAAAATACTTTCTCCAGTAGTATACTAGACTTTTCTCGCTAAATATAAAAGTATAGATAACCTTAATAATAATCTTTAAATACCCCTAAGAGATAACAGGTATAAGGAGCTTATTACTTAGTATTAAATATAATATAACCTTAAGGACTATACCCCTATTACTTCTACGATATCTAATACTTCTAGGTAATTCTTTATATTATATTTTAGCGAGTATTTTACTATTATAAATAAAGGCAAAATTACTCGAATCTACTAAAATTAAATAGTACTATATATCTTTACTAAAATAAATACTATTCCCTTTACTATTCCCCCTAAGATTACTAATAATATAGATATAGCCCCTATATATACTTTTATACTTAAGGGCTATTACTTAACTACTATTCTTTAAGGGATTTTACCTAACTTTAGTATTACTAGCTTCTTAAATACTAAGTATTCCTAGTTTATAGTTTTTTAGTAGATAGTTAACCCTTCTATAATTCTTATACCTCTATAAAGTGAACTAGTTATAATTTACTTTAGTAATATTACCCTAATTATAATACTTAGAATAATTAATATTCCTATACTACTTAGTATTATTATATTTTATATAGTACTAAATAATACCTTTTTTTATTGTATTTTATAGATTTAGATTACTTTAGTATAATATTTAATGATATACATAACTAGTTATACTAAAGTAAAAAAAGTATACCTATTATTCGAAAATAGGGGTATTTATAGATATTCCTTAATAAAGAGAAAATACTTACTTCTATATATTTTATAGAATTAGAGATATAGAGACTCTACTATTAATTCGGATATTTAGCTATAGTATACTTCTATAATATCCTTATTAAAATAGAATATCCTATTAAATACNAAAGGTTAATGTAAAGCGGGTATGCTAGCTACTATAACTATGAGGGGTTTAGCCCTAGATTAACTAGGAGCTAGCTATAGTAGTTAGCGGGGGGGTAGGAAAGCTAAAGTCGTATTTTAGGGAGTAATATGTCTACTAATAGTCGTAGTAGAAAGCAAGCTATTAGCTCCTCCTAATAATTCAATATATAATAGATTATAATGATTTTATTAATTTATTTTATTAAAATACTTAAAAAACTATTTTATTATAAACCTAAACCTTAAGGTTTATATAGGATATTACTATTAGGACTCTACATAACTACTACTTTTATAGTCTAGTAAAGAGTTTTTATTTTTAGTATAAACTTTTTAAGTTTATTATAATACTATTAAAGTATTACTAAAATACCTCTTATGGTTAGTCTCTAATATTAATAGTTTTCTTACCTAGGTTTAACTTAATAGTAAATGATAGATACTAAAAGAAATAGAAAATAGTAAAAAGATAATAATAAATATTACTAATCCGGAACTTTCTATAAGGTTTCTAATAAACTAATAGTAGACTAACCTAATAAAAAATAAAAGCTAATTTCTTTTAAAATACCTTTATAAAATTCTAGGAGAATTATAACTTAGTTTTATAAGTATTATAAGTACTTTATCTAAAATGAAAACTACTCTTTACTAGTACCCCTTTTAATGGTAATATTCTCTATTTTCCTATATAGTAGATCATTATATAGTATAAATTAGAGGTTAACTAAGCTTTTATTAAGGATCCCGAGAACCTCTAATAATACCTATAGACTAGCTTATTATTTAAAATCTAGATATAAATTAGCGATTTTTATATTATATAGGAATTATAGTATAGCTAGGATATTGATATATTCCTCTAGTATTTTACTAAGTATTATAAGAACCTTTATTATAGTATTTAGGTTTTTGAGAAGATTTACTATTTCTATTAGGGGTTTAAATAGATATTTATTAAGATTTTTATTAAGTTTAAATTAGTTATAAGATAGGTAAAGGGGTATAACTAAGTAGGGGATATTAAGCTAAATTATTTCTAACTAGCTTTCTCTTATTAAATTCGGATAACTATTATTAGTTATAATATTAGGTAAATAGACTATTATACTACTATCTAATACTATTATATAATTATAATAGACCTTAAGATCTTTAATTTGGAGTTATAATACTATAGATAGCTATAATCTTTTCTCTAGCTAGAACTAATAATTAATTAAAATAGGGATATATAAATAATAAGTATAAGAATAGCTTATACTATCCTAGTACTAGTATAATACTACTATATTATTACTTTTTAATATTATAAGGAGTTAAATAGGTAAATTATTATAACTAGTAAACCCTAGTTAATTCTTATTATAGAGGTATATAAAGCTTATTAGGTAGATTCTATAGTTATCTAAGTATATATATAGGCTAGTATTTATATATATTATAGTATTAAGGACTATTTTATTATAGAATATAAGTTCTAACTTATTTACTTATTAGTAGTTTCTAATACTAATATTTAAGCTTTATAGTTAGATAAAAGGATTATAGATAATAAGGAAAAAGTTTAGTTCTTTAGAAAAGATTCCTTAGGGGGTAATTTAATATAACTACTGATAATAATACTATAATAACAAATAAGACTAGAGAGATATAGAGATAAATAGATAAGTTATTTGTTTTAGTTTCTATATTAATAAATAATAAGTCTTTTATCTATATCTAAATTAATAGTAATTATAATTATTATAGAGTAATTAGTAAGGAGTTTATAAAGTAGTAGAACTTTATATTAATTATATTACTATAGTTATACTAGTTAGGTACTATCCTAGGTATTAACTAGGAGATTTATATTCTTAAAATAACTAGGGTATAGATTAACTTTAATAGGTAAATATTAGAAGTTTTATTCTATATAATCTTAGGAATAGTATATTTAGTTATTTTTAGGAAATTATAGTTATAGTACTAATAAGTTATCTTAAACTTTATAAAGAGTAAAANACCCTAATTAGCTTTTTCTATTAAAATATATAAAACCTATTAGGTAGATTTTATAGTTATCTAGGTATATATATAAACTAGTATTTATATATATTATAATACTAAGGATTATTTTATCGTGGAATATAAGTTATAGTTTACTTATTTACTAGTAGTTTCTAATATTAATATTTAGGTTTTGTAGTTAGATAAAAGGATTATAGATAATAAGGAAAAAGCCTAGCTTCCTAGAAGAGATTCCCTAGGAAGTAGTTTAGTATAGTTATTAAAACTAGTATTATAGTAATAGATAAGATTAAAGAGATATAGAAATAAATAAAAATAGATAAACTATTTTTCTTAATTTCTATATTAATAAATAATAAGTCTTTATTTCTATTTAAGTTGATAGTAGTTATGATTATTATCGAGTAGTCAGTAAAGAGTTTATAAAATAGTAGAACTTTATATTAATTATATTACTTCAACTATACTAGTTAAGTATTATTTTAGGTATTAAGTAAGAGATTTATATTACTAAAATAGCTAGGGTATAAATTAACTTTAATAGGTAAATATCTAAAGCTCTATTCTATATAATCCTAGGAATAGTATATTTAGCTATTTTTAAAAAAACTATAATTATAGTATTAATAAGTTATTTTAGATTTTAGAAAGAATAAGATATAAATAGATTTAGTCAGTAGTTTAATTACTTAAGTTATTAGTAATATACTAAAAGAGATATATATAGATAGATTTAAAGATTTTATTAAATTACTAGCCATAATATTTTCTAGTTTAAGAGAAAAGGAATATAAGTAATTAGTAACTAATTTAATATAGATTAATATAGCTTTGATAGCTATATTACTTATAGTTTTAGAGTAGTTACTATCTATTTTACTAACTATTAATATTTCTTTTATAGACCTATTTAATAAAAATAAAGCTTATAACTTCTTATTTTACTAGAAGTCTTTTAATTATTATATTTATTGAAAGAAGAATTTAAATAGAATAGAGCTAGACCTATTATAGGGACTACTTTATAATATACTAAGGGAATACTTTTTTAAGGTTTAATATTAAGTAATAGACCTGATAGATAAAAGTTAAGTTTAAGCTAGCTTATCTATAGTTAGGGTACCTATCTTCTTTATTAAGAAATTTAAAGAGAAGTAATAGTTTTATATAGATTATTATACTTTTAATACTATTAGTACTTATAACTATTACCCCTGTTACTAATTAAAGAAATACTATAATTATTATCTAAGGTAATATAGTTTATAAAAGTTAATATTTACATAGTTTCTTATTAGATTTATATTGTAGAGAGAGATAAGTATAGGATTATTTTTTAGACTTATTTTAGTTTATTCGAGTAACTTATTACCTTTTTTAAGCTAACAGGTATACTTATAATATTCTAATACTATATTAATAATATATTTTGAGGTACTTTCAATAACTTTATTATTATAGGGATTGTATTGAAGGTCTTTGATCTTTTTAAAGTAATATATTTCTCGGGAACTGATTAAAGGAAGCTATACCCGGTAGTTAGCTCTTGCCTCATTTACCCTTTAGATACTACTAGTTCTAAGTAACTGTTTAAACGGAGAAAACCTCAGGTAATAAATTTAATTAGTTAATATAATAGGTTCATAAATAGGGAAAGTATAAATAAGCCTATCTGTTATAGTTATTTTTTAAGGATCGTAGTTATATGATACTAATACTAGCTAGCTAGTAATACCTACTACTAGCTATTACTATTA
>RYZW01000648.1:0-27472 GCA_004367215.1 Colletotrichum trifolii
AAGATATTATATATAAAACTTAAGTAGTTGATTATATTTTATCTATTACTAGAATACTATAAATTTATAATTTTATAATTTCGCTTATTTACTTATCTATTAAAACTTATATTTAGGGTTATATATTTATAATTTATAGCTATTTAGATTTAATACTCCTAGATAAGGTTATTTTAGTTATTATAGAAACTATTTAGTATTTCCCTGAATTTCTCTAATATAGTAAAATAGGTTATAGTATTTTTAATATTTTAACTAAAACCTCTATAATTACTTTAAATACTTAAAATAATAAGAGATATTTCTAAAGCTCTAATAAGTCCCTATATTTTCTAAAGTATAGTTTAAGCTACTTTTTAGTATATTATTATTATATATATTTTTAGTTAATTTATAAAAACTAGGTACTCAATATTTTAACTAAAAAAAGATTAAGTAGTTATTAGTCTTAGATTTAGATTTTTCAAAAAGGGTTTAGAACTTTAGATAATAATAACTATATAACTAGTTTTTTAGCTAAATTAGCTATAATACTATATAGTAAATATATTATAAGGAAAGGTTTTAATAATACCCCTTTTAAGACTCTTTTATCCTTAATTAATAATATAATATAGTAAGTATACTATAAGAAAAAACTTTAGTAATACCCTTTCTAAAACTCTTTTATCTTTAATTTAGGTATTTTAGTTTATATTTTTTAAGATATAGAGTATTTTATAATACTTCGAGGAGTTTTAATAGGAAACTATATTTAGTATAATACGAGGTTTATACTTATTAAAAGCTATAGAGATACTAAGATATTTATTTAGACTATAAAAAGTAAAGAAATTAAATTATACTTCTATAATATTACCCTCTATACTACTTTAGCAACAAACCTTATCTCCTTTTAATAGTTATAAAAGTAAAGCTACTAGTAAAATACTAAGCTAAATTACTTATTTTAATTTTAGAAGAATAATTATTCCGAGATTATAGTAGTTAATATTTAATATAGCTAGTAAGTTTTCGAATATTACGTATCTCGTAAGAAATTAACTATTTTAGCTATATAAATAGTATAGTATAAACCTTCTCCTAGATATTACCAGTACTAGTATTATACTATAGATACTATTTAAAAACCCCTAAAAAATAATAAATAACTCTAGTACTAGTATTTAGGGTATCCTAGTAGAAAACTTCTAAACTACCTTATCTCTACTATATAAAGTATTTATATTACTAATAGCTATTTAAAGTATAATAGATACTAGTTTACGTAGGGGGTATATGAGGTATATATTATTAGTAAAACTAAATAAAAGATTCGCTATATAGAATATAAGAATACCTTATATATTACCCCTAGGGAATATATTACTTTTAACTTTTACCCCTATTACTAGGGCTATAGTAGCTATACCTCTACTTTAATATTTATAAACTAAGCTACTAATTACTCTTAGGATTTCTATTTTATTAACTATATTAAAGTTATAATTATAGGGGTATTTAAGAGTTTTATAGTATTCTTAAAGTATTAGTATAGTATTAATATTAAGGTTTTCAAATATAATAACGAGGTCCCTAAGTATAAGAAATTAAAGTTAGATTTTATTTCTTAAAATATACGTTTTAAACTATTAATCCTATATACTTAAGGCTAAAATAGAAATGCTAAATACATTAGAACTATTATTAAAGCTTATATAAGAACTATAAAGTATAGTAGTAAGTTACCTTATAATCTCTAGTTAAAAACCTTATAAGTAGTAGTATTTCTTTATAACTAAATACTATTATACTTCTTAGGCTAGTAAATACTATATAAGAAACTTTATAAAGTTACTTGAAAAGATAATACTATAAGGTTAGACTTAGCTTACTTTTATATTTATAATTATAAATATTTTATTTTAACTATAAATATAAAGTTAAAATATAACTAACTAGTATATTTCGAAGAGTATACTTTTATTAGCTTTTTAGTTAGCTATATTTTAACTAATTAATATTAAGTATAGAACTTACTCTAAAATAAAGTTATTATAACTTGTAATATTTTTTTCGATAAAATACTTTTCTTTAATAAAAATTTAGCTTTTTTACGAGATAACTTCAAATAATTTAATTCTAATGAAGTTGTTTACTAGTTATAAGAGTAAATAATTATAGTAAAGTTACTTGAAGTTAGCTTAATTATTTATTTAAACTTAAATAAAAAGCCTAATAAAGTAATTAATATAATAGGAAATAACTATAGTAGTTCGAAGTCTCGTGTCTATATAGTAGCTACCCCTAAGTTTTATAAAGTATTTAAAACTATAAAGTTTATATTAATAACCTTTCTAGAGTTAATTACTATATTTTTCTATAATTTTGTTTATATAGATAAAACTATAAAGGGGCGAAGAATTCAGATATTACTAGAGAGGGTTAAGTATAAGGGATAGATAAAATACTATATTATAATAAAGAAATCTTTATTTAAAGCTATTTTTTTAGCTAGTACTTTTTAGTTATTTTAAGATATTCTAAAATACTCCTACTTATAGCTATAAAGTTATATAAATAGTTAACTAGAGAAAGTCCTAGAGGTTGCGAAAAGCTAGGCCTAGGCTATAATTTAGCTATAGGGAGCGTAAATACTATTTATTTAGAACTAAGGAGTAAAAGAGAGGTTCTCGTAAAAGGCGTGAAAAGTCTATTTAAGGGTAGCACTAGGGGCTTACTAGTAGCTTACTAGTACCTGACTTCTTAGGTATAGTTGTTGGGACTTGGGTAGAGCTGGAGTTAACTAGCCGGGTGTAGCCTGTAATATTACCCCCCTCCCTGCCGGCGGCGTACTAGGGCTACCTTGTCAGGGTCTCTGTCGTGGTCGTCGATTAGCCCGAAACACACCTTATACTAATCTAACACCTCTGTCTCCTATATCACATCTGCTACCTCCTATGTAATATCCACGAACCCCTTCTATTTAATAAGGGCTTACTATTACTACCCTCTACCTACTTAGTACTATTTTATTACTAGTATATCTTTAACCTCCTACTCTACTTTACTATTATTATTAACTATAAGTGGTAGTTATGGGTTTATAATTTCTTAGCTAGGTAGGGGGTTACTAGTTATTTTCTAGAGTAGATCGACGTGAAACTTAGGGTAAACTATCCCTAGTATATTTAACTTAATAATATGTAGTATAATAAACCTTATAACTTTATATTTATAGTATAACTAGTCTAGTTTTTTACTTAGCTGTAGTGATTTATAGTTCGAGATGTTTAACTATATTTTATTGTTTACCTAGTACTTATCCACGGGGTATTAGTATTTATTAGCTAAGGCTTTACTCCGCTACTAGGCTACTACGATCTCGGCTTAGATAAATCCTATAATATCCTTTATCTTTTTAACTAGTAGCTAGGTAGTAGTTTCCCCCTTAGAAACTATTCTTCTTATATCTTTAATAGTAGGTATGGGATTGATGTGGTAACTATATTCTATAAAGAATAGTATAGTTTTAATACTTAAGTTATGCTTATTCTATAAGGTAAGCTATATAGTAGGTAGTAGGTCCCCCTAGTTATCCTAAGACTAGTATATATAAGCTTGTAGTATAGCTTAAATCTCCTGATTCTAGTATTCTNGTTATTTAAGATTGAGTAGTATAATAGCTATAGTTCTTGTAAGTAATATATATCGAAAAGTTTTTTAAGTATTTTAGAAAGTATATATAATATATTAAATAATTCGAAACTCCTCTAAAATTTAATAAATTCTCCTTATAGTATAATTAAGTTTCCTATATAGAAATTAAGTATTACTAATAAGATATTAGTTTTATTAATTATACTACTATTATAATGAGACTAGATATTACTTATATAGTAAGTTAATTTTTGCGTTTTAACTAAAGTCTTTTAGATAACTATTATATTAAAACTAAATAAATAATATAATATTTTAGTAAGATAAAGAACTTCTGCTTTGAGTTTAGGTATAAGGTTAGTAATCTGTTTAATAGTTTTATTATTATTATAGATACTAGCTTCGCGGATAATAGTAATAATTGAAANTTATCTTATTAATCTTATTAAGAGTTTAGAAGATAAAGTGTTTGTTTTAAGTAAGTTAGTATAGTACTAAATAGATTTTTTCTTTTAATTTATTGATTTTAATTTTGTGGTTAATAAGGAAGTTTTAGAGGTAGTAGATAATATATTTATAGATAAATTACTATATTATTATAGGTTACTTATTAAAATCTATCCTAAAGTAATTAAAGAGCTTATATTTATAGATTTCTAGATATTTGTATTAAGAGATATAAAATACTATAAAAGTAGTAATAGTTTTAGTATTTATTTATATAAGGTTGTTATAGTTAATTTTGAAAGGTTTTCTAAATAGATCTATATTAATAAATAATTTAAGCTAGTCTAGGATTGTATATTTACTATTTAGAGTTATCTAGGTTATTATTTAAGTTATTAGTATACTAAGGTTTATTTTAGTATTTGGATTAAGGTATAGTTTAGATATATTAATAGGGGGGGTATAGGGGTATTAAAAGGGGGATGATTTTTAAGAAGGTATAGGGGTTTTAAGATATTAGGTAGGTTTCTTAAATATAAGAAATATAGGATACTATAAATCTCATGTATTATAGGTATTTAGTAATACTCTGAAAAGTATTATATTTACTGAATATTTTCTAGTATATATTAAAGGGTATTCTTTAAATTTATTTTTTTAGTATTTTGTAGAGTAAAGTTAGTATATTAACTTAAAAGTATTTTGCTAGGGATAAAAATAAGGGTAATATTCTATGAAATGTCTAAGTTAATACTTATAATCTCGCCTTATATAGATTTTAGGTGGGGTTCGTGATCACTTCTTCTTATATGAAAACTTTGCTAATTTGTGGTATAGTAGTAATAGATAAGTTAACTATTGATTAGTATTAGTTTATCTAGAGGGTAATATATACTATATGTGATCTCGTTATATAAGTATAAAAGGGTCTAGTATTCGTTATTGTTATTATTATATTATATGCTTATATGTAGGTATATAAGGCTCTAGATCTATGGTGTGGTAGTTGCTTACTACTGCTATGGTACTCGGCTATGGCTGGTGACGGGTGTCGCTAGGGGGGATGAGGGCATATAGCTACATATACCCTACGCCTATGGGGCGTATGGACACGTATGCCGAATTGTGTATAGAGGCGTATGCGCCTTAGGCGTTAACGCATACTTTGCGGCATAGCGTTACCGATACTAGCAACCTTTTCTTTTTACTATACGCCTCATACGCCTCTATTTACATGTAAAAGCCAGTGCCGAAAACGCTGTAATCGCGTGCTAAAAACGCTATTAAAACAGCGTTAAAAGTAATCCTTTTGCCCCTTGCCTAATAACGTCCAAATACCTGTATTGTCTACTCTGCTCGAGTTACCTATCCCTCTATTCAAACAGTTACATGGTTTGAATCGATAAATCTCTCGAGGGTACAGTTCAGTATACCCTTCGTAAAAGCATCGGCAATATTATCATCTCTATTAATCCACCATACTTCATAGAGCTCTTATTACTTATATAACTACTTTAATACTATAATATTAATTATTAGGTACTTCTCTTTAGTAATACTAAGCTTTATAAAATATTCATAGAACAAGTATAAGTTAGTATAGATAATTATTAAGATATAAAAGAAGTTTCAGTATTTAAGGATTTTCTCAAGTATTATAGTAATAATATATATAAAATCTATACTAGCTACTATAGTATAAATCTCTAAAGTAAATATATTCCTAGTAATTCTTTTATTTTTAATAAAAGAATAATAAATAAAATTATTATAGAAGTTAAACTAGTTATTACTAGTTATTATCTCTTAGCCTAGGATTATTATAAATCCTAGTTAAGATAAGAAGTTAGTATTATTAGCAAAAAAGCTATTAATAAAAATATAGAAATATACTTTTAAGAAGTTAAGTAGTATAAAGTTAAAACTATAATTAAAATACTTAATTTACTACTTAAAGTATTTATTTAGAATAGTAGTATTATTAGAAAAAAGTTATTATTCTTATATAGTATATAAGAAGTTAAATAATACCTCGGGTTGATATATTAAAGCGAGGTATACCTTATATATATATTATTCAATATATACTTTCTTAAATACTTTAAGTATAGTATAAGTATTAAGAAGTACTAGCTTTTACCCTTAGTACTTTTAGTATAGGTAGAAGGTATTACTATTAAGGCTTAAGATATTTCTATTAAATACTAGAAAGGTAGTTACTATAAGGGTTATCTTTAGCTTTACTTTAAATAAAACTTTTTAGAGCTCCTTATCCTTATAATATAAGAAAGTAATATTAGAGAGGTTAAAGGTATTATTAATTTATATACTTATAAAACTAAAGTTATTATTAGTATAGTATAAGATAAGGAAATATAAGTTATATATAGATATCTCTATTTATAACTATTCTTTATAATATTTAGAATAAGTTAATAATACTTAGAATAGGTTATTTGCTAGTAAGTACTAGTTTTACGAGAGCGAGGCTATATAATAGTTTAATGATAATTATTATAGAGTCTAGAGAGTATGACCTTTTAAAGTGAGATAATAAATTAACTATAATATATTTCGTAAGCTTTATTTTAGTTTAAGTATAGGTTTAAATAATATCTTAAAACTATATTATTATATTTGTATACTAGAGGAAAGCTAGGGTTATAGCTAAAATTAACTATTAGTTATTCTATTAGATTATTAGTAATTATATTAATATTTCGAATTTACTATTATCTCTAAAACTTTAGATAATAAGGCACGATTTCTTATATATTTTATTTAAATCTTTATTCTTAATTTTATTAATAATATATAACTTAAAATACTTATAACTTTTATAGAGGATAGGGTTAAACTAAATAATCTTAATAATATTATTAGTAATAATACTCTTGATTTCTTTTTTGATTAATTTTTTAAATAGTAAACCTAGTATTATAATAATACTTTTTTTATAAAAGGTAAGAGAAAAAGCTATATCTAATTATTCTTTAGCTATAAAGTATACTATAAAACGAAATTTATAATTAAACCTCTAAACTAGAGTAGTAACTAGCTACTATTTAAAATTAAAATATATATAATAGATATTACTAATAATTTAAAGAAGTAAAAGATTATTACTAATAGTAATAGAGTTATTATTATATATAATAATAGTATTTAATAGTATCTAATAAGTATTCTAAGGTTTTTTAGAGATAATAATAGACGAAATCGGGATACTACTATAGAAATATATATTTCTTAGTAATATTAGACTTCTAGTAGAAGCTTTAGTATTAGGATTTAAGATATATATAATATCTAGTAATATAGTTATTACTAGTAATAGTACTAGTAAAAGTAATTTATTATTTCTAAAGTATAGTTTTATAATTATTATTTAAAACTCTTAAAAGTTTTAAAGGAATTTAAGAATATATATTTTATTATAAGTAGTAATGAAGTAAAAAAAGCTTTACTAATTATGTTTTTCTTGTTATATATTTACGAGAAACTAAAGTAAGAGGGTTACTATATATAAGATATTAGGGTTATTATATATTACTAAAGTTATATTAATAGTATATTTAATATAAATATAATAGACCGTTTCTATTATTTTCTAAATAGTATAAATATAAGTAATAATATCTAGGGAAAGTATAGAGTTATCTGTGAAATATAAATATATACTAAAAATAAGTAATATAAGTATAAAGCTATTTAGTTTAGTAGTATTATTAATTATTTTATATACTACTTAAAAGGATATTTCTTAAGTTACTATGGGGATTTTATTATAATAAATCTTGTATATTTAGTAGAAGAAAGTATAGTAATATTCTATTTTACTAATACTATTATATATTTTAATAAGTATTATTTAAACTATTAATCCTATAGCTTTTACCTCTAATCTGAACTCTTTAGATTAAAATATTACTCTTATATTAGTAATAATAAAATCTAGAAAACTCTAGTAAGAATTAATCTAGTATACTTATAAAACTTCTTATATTATTTTTACTAAGATATTTGATACGAAATAAGTAATATTAAATATTATAGTAGTATTAATAATACAAAAGATAAAGTAATTATTAATATGGATAATATTAATAATAATTTTAAAGTTAAATTTAATACTTTTTTATAAGAGGAGCTGATAGCTTGCTTTCTACTATGACTATTAGTAGATATATTACCCCCTAAAGTATAACTTTAGCTTTCTTACCCCCCCCCACTAACTACTACAGCTAACCCCTAGTTAATCTAAAGCTAAACCCCTCGTAGCTATAGCAGCTAGCATACCTACCCTATATTAACCTTTTTATAGATAACAAATAACTAATAACTCCTTCTATTATAACCTCATACTTTTATACTTTTATACCTTTACAGCTATATATAATTCAAATATCTCAAAACATTTAATTACTATTAACTATAAGTACTCTATTTAAACGTTTATTATAACCTTAATATCTATAATTTTAATATCCCCTAAACTAAACCTTATTTACCCCCAAGATAAGATTTTATACTACTAATACGAAAGTTCTCCGCTAGTAATACAAGCTAACTTATGATTTCTATATAAGTATAATAAGACTTAGTTTATTTTTATTAGTGAACAATTTTGATATATTAAGTATAGCTAATATATAAACAATACTTATATAGATATAGATATTTCTAATATAGCTAAATAGTTTTCAGAAACCCTATAATTATAGTATTATAATATTCTAAAGTATCTAGTAACTAATATTACGGTAAAGTATTAATATTAAAGTATTATCTAATTAATACCTAGTCGCTAATATTATTAGCTTAGCGTAGTAGCTTATAGGATAACTAGATAATTTTCTTTTAAATATCTATAAACTACTTTTTAATCATAGTATTTAGAATAATTTCATTAAAACCTAGTCTAATATACTAATAGTCTTAATTATAATAATTATAGCTAGATATTTCTATATATATTTTATAGTTATTTTTTTACAGGTAGTTATATAGATTTTGAGGAGATTTTGATTCTATTATAAAAGTTATAGAAGAGTAATAAATTATAGAATACCTAGTTCTTAGTACTCTATTTTATTCTATTTTTAAGAAGTTTAAAAAGGTTCTTAACCCTATAACCTTNTTTTTAAGAAATTCAAAAAAGTTCTTAACCCTATAACTTTAGTAATTACTTTTAGCTATATATATTAAGCCCTAGCTAGTCTCAATAAAGCTCTCCCTATATAGACTATTACTACAAAATCTTCTACTACTATAAAGTTAAATATTAGAACTAGGGGTATAATTATCCATAATAATAAGTAATTTCATTACTATTTTAACTAGTTATAAACTAGCATTAGCACGAATACTATTATTAAGTAAAGTCTATAGATAAATCTATATATAAAGTAAAGAGCTTAAATACTATTCCAAGTATAGAGCAAAAATAACTAAATAAATACTTTTTTATATAATAAAATAAAAATAAGAAGAAGTAATACTATATATCTAGTATTAGTAATAATATTACTTAAAAACCTCGAAAGTATAATATTTAACTAGATATTTTACTTTAGTAAAATTATTATAGAAATATATTATAACTAAATATCCGAATTAATAATAGAATCTCTATATCTTTAACTTTATAAAATATATAGAAATAAGTATTTTTTCTTTATCGAGGAATATTTACAGATACTCCTATTTTTAAATAACTAGTATAATTTTCTTGTTTTAATATAGTTTATTATATATATTATTAAATATGATACTAAAGTAATTATATTTCTAAAGTAAAATAAGAAAAAAGTATTATATAGTATTATATAAGATATAATAATACTAAATAGTATAGGAATATCGACTATTCTAAGTATTATAAATAGGGTAATACTACTAAAGTAAATCGTAACTAGTTTATTTTATAGAAATATAAGGGTTATAGAAGGGTTAACTATTTACTAAAAAGTTATAAACTAGGAATACTTAGTAGTTAAGAAACTAATAGTATTTAAATTAAGTAAAATCTTTTAAAAAATAGTAGATAAGTAATAGCTTTTGAGTATAAAAGTAGATATAAAGGCTATATCTATATTTTTAGTAATCTCGGGGGGAATAATATTTATTTTAGTAAAGATATATAATACTACTTAATCTTAGAAGAGTTTAGTAATTTTACCTCTATTTATAGTAGTAGGATTATTACTAAAATATAATATAAAGAATTATCTAGGAGTATTAGATATTACTAGGGTAGTAGGGGTATAGTTTTCAAGGTTATATTATATTTAATATTAAGTAATAAGCTTTTTATACCTATTATCTCTTAGGGGTATTTAGAGGTTATTATTAAGGTTGTTAATACTTTTATATTTAGCGAGAAAGGTCTAGTATATTACTAGAAAGAGTAGTTTTAGATTAGTAGTTAATTTATATTTATTATATAAAGTATACTACTCTTTAAGGGTATACTTTGTCGACTAGTAATTTATTTTACTATATATATAGTACTTCTTATTAGTATAGGAATATATAGAAACTAGGGGGGGTAAATCTACTCTAGAATAGTAAGGATTAGCTAGGGGTATAGTTATAACTTTAAATATTACTTTAAAATATATTATATATATAGTTAGTTTAAAACTATTCTTTAGGTATATTACTATCATTTCTGATACTTTAAAGGTATTACGACTTTTGAAGTACTATAGTATTACTTATAACTAAGTATAATTAGTTATAGAGATTCTAGGAAATTAGTATAAAGCTAAAGAATATTAACTAGTACTCTAATATATTATAGTATATACTTATAAGTTAATTATAGAGAGTTTTATTAGTATACTAGTTAGCTTTAAATATCTTCTAGAGGTTAGTAAGTTTTATAATAAGTATCTTAAGTATTTCCTTTTTATTCTAATTAAAGTTCTTAGCTATTATACTCCTAAGAGTAGTATTTTACTAGTTAGAGAAATAAATCTAGTAGATCTTATTATTTTTGAAATACTTCTTAACTTACCTAGCTATCTAGTTAAAGTTAAGGTTTTAGCTAGTATTTATAAGGTTATTAAAATAAAAATTAAAAGCTTAATCTTTTAGTATAATAGAGAAAACTCTAGCTTATATATAGTATAAAATACTAAGTTTGAAATAATAATCTTAGAAAATATAGATTTTAGTCTTAAGAATATTATAGAGGTTTCTACTATACTTTATACTTTTATTATATAATTTTATAAAATCTATAGTATATTTAGTAGATAAGTTTTTAAATAGGGGAATAGGGGAGGGGTATAAGGGGTATTCAGGAAAGGGATATTATATATTACTATTATTTCGGTATACTTCTTACTAGTAGGGGATCTCTATACTGTTCTTTTAGTAATAAGAGTTTACTACACTATATTATTTAGAGATTAGTAGTCTTGCTAGTAGTAGTAGAGGTTATATATTATATATAAGCAATAGATAATATAAAGTATCTTATATAAGTAGTAGAAGTTACTAGGTATACTATATAAGGTTTTTAGATATTAACTAAGCTTTAACTATAAGTATTATAACTTTAGCTTTAGGTTTAATACTATAGGAAAATATTACAAAGTCTAGTATATCAATAAAGTTCTCGAGTTATTCTAAGTTATCTCTAAAATTATATTTAAAGCCTAAGAAATACTTCTTAGTTTTATTAAGCTTCTTAATAGTTTAATATTTGAAATATTTAAATTAGGCGAAATAGTATAATATAAGGTAGATTCTTTCACTATTCCTCTCGATTTCTACTTTATAGTTAACGAGGTAGTCTTAAAAGTACTAGACTATATTATTATTAACAAATTCTTATATTATTATAGGTTATTTATCGAAATTTATCTTCAAATAGTTAAAGAGCTTATATTTATAGACTTTTATACACTTATACTAGCTAATGTAAAATACTATAAGAGTAGTGATATCTTTAGTATTTACTAGTATAAGTTTGTTATATTTGATTTTAAAGGGTTTTCCGAATAGATTTATTTTAATAAATAATTAAAAATAGTTTAGGATTATATATTTACTACTTAGGGTTATTTAAGTTATTACTTAAACTATTAGTATACTAGGGTTTATTTTAGTATTTAGTTTAAAGTATAGTTTAGATATTTTAATAGGGGGGTATAGGGTTTTTTAAAAAGAAGATAATTTTTAAGAGGGGATAAGAGTTTTAAAATACTATATAAGTCTCTTAAGTATAGGAGGTATAAAATACTATAAATCTTATATATTATAATATCTAGTAGTATTCTAAAAAGTATTACGTTTACTAAATACTCTTTAGTATATACTAAAGAATATAGTATATACTTTGAGTATTTTATAGAATAAAGTTAGTATATTAACTTAGAAGTATTTTATTAAGGATAAAAGTAAAGTAATATCTATAAACTATCTAAGTCGATATTTATAATCTTTTATTTTACTTAGGATTTTCAAGTAAAAGTTAGAATTATTTCTTTTTACGTAAAAACTTTACTAATTTATAGTATAGTAGTAACGGATAAGTTAACTACTAATTAGTATTAGTTAATCTAGAAGGTAATATATACTATATATAATCTTATTATATAGGTATAAAAAAGTCTAGTATTCATTATTATTATTATTATATTATATACTTACGTATAGGTATATAAAGCTCTAGATCTATAGTATACTATAGTATTTAGCTATAGCTAGTAACGGGTATTACTAGGGGGGATAAGGGTATATAGCTACGTATACTTTACGCTTATAAAGCGTATAGATACATATACTATATATATATAGAGGCATACGCGCCTTAGGTATTAATATATACTTTACGGTATAGTATTATTAATAAGATATTACTTAGTAAGCCTCTAATATTAACTTTTACATCTTCGTAATTTTCTAATACATAATTAAAAAAGAATTTATATTTAAAAAGTATATTAACTAAATCTCCCGGATCTTAGTAAGTTTTTCTTAGTATTCTAAATATATTATAACTTTTCTTCTATTATACTTTATCTATTAGGTATTAGTATTATATATAATATAATTATTTTTTATCTAAAGTTACTTAAAAGAGGGGCTGATAGCTTACTCTCTACTACAACTATTAGTAGATATATTACCCCCTGAAGTATAACTTTAGCCTTCCTACCCTACCCCCCCCTACTAACTACTATAGCTAGCCCCTAGTTAATCTAGAGCTGAACCCCTCGCAGCTATAACTAGTATACCCACCCTATATTAACTTTTTCGATAATAAATAACTAATAACTCTTTCCGCGACAACTTTATACCTTTACACCTTTACGCCTTTATAGTTATATATGATTCGAATATCTCGAGATATTTAATTACTACTAACTATAAGTACTTTATTTGAATATTTATTATAACCTCGATATCCGTAACCTTAATATCCCTACTAAACTTTACTTACCCCTAAGACGAGATTTTATACTACTAATATAAAAGTTCTCTATTACTAATATAAGTTAACTTACGATCTCTATATAAGTATAATAAGACTTAGTTTATTCTTATTAGTAAATAATTTTAATATATCAATTATAACTAATAGCTAATTTATAAATAATACTTATATAGATATAGATATTCTTAGTAAGCTAGATAACTTTTAAAACTTCTATAATTATATTACTATAATATTCTAAAGTATCTAATAACTAGTATTATAGTAGTATATTAATATTAGGGTATTACTTAATTAATATTTAGTCTTTAATATTATTAACTTAATATAGTAAATTATAAGTTAGCTAAATAATCTTCTTTTAAATATCTATAAGTTACTTATTAATCGTAGTATTTAGGATAATTTTATTAAGGTTTATTTTAATAAAATAATAGCCTTAATTATAATAGTTATAGCTAAATATTTCTATACTTATTTTATACTTCTTTTTTTATAAGTAGCTATATAGATTTCAAGGAGATTTCAGTTCTATCGTAAAGGATATAGAAGAGTAATAGATCACAGAATACTTAGTTTTTATAAGTATTCTATTTTATTCTATTTTTGAGAAGTTTATAAAAACTCTTAACTTTATAACCTTAGTAGTTACTTTTAGCTATATATATTAAGCCTTAGTCTTAATAAAGTTCTCCCTAACTATTACTACGAGGTTTTCTACTATTACAAGGTTAAATATTAGAACTAGGGGTATAATTATCTATAATAATAAGTAATTTCATTACTATTTTAACTAGTTACGAGCTAGTATTAGCATAAATACTATTATCGGGTAAAATTTATAGTTAAATCTATATATAGGGTAAAGAGCCTAGATATTATTCTAGGTACAGAGTAAAAGTAACTAAATCTAAAGTTACTTAAAATATAATTTTAATAATAGTCTTTTTATAACATAAGTATAAATTTCTTATATAAAATTTCTTATTACTAGGGATAACTTAGAAATCTTTAGGATATTATTAAATAATAGTTTATTTTTAGTATAATTCTTTATTTTCTTTTTTATCATATTAATAAATAGTAAGTATAACGTTTTTATAAAAGATATATTAATAATAGTATAAGTATTATAACTAATATCTACTAGAATATTAATAGCATAATTTCTATTAACTTTTATCTAGATAATAATTAACTATTTCTTATTTTCTTATTTCTACTATTTCTTCTATTCTTAAAATTCTACTTTTATAAACTTTAATACTTAATTTTATATTAGAATTACTCCTTTCCTATATTTTTCTCTTTATTAAGAAAAATACTAGTATTATCTTCTAAGTCTTTTAGCTTCTAGGGTTCTTTTTTAGTAATTTTTAATTTTTTCTTTTTCTTTTTTATTATACTAGTATTAGTATAGTTCCTAGTAATATAGTTTTTTTATAATAAGTATAGTACTTATATATATCTTTTTATAATAGAAGAACTTTGTTAGTAAAATTTATAGAACTAGAAAACTTATAGTAGTAATATTATTTATATATAATTCTAGTTATTATTATATCTCTATCCTAATCTTTTAATATAGGGGGATGAGTAATTAGGACTTATTAGGTTAGTAGTATTTTTATATATTTTATCTTTTAAGTAATAATTTATATTTTTAAGAACTACTAGTTATAAATAATAAAAAGCTTAATTATAATAAAAAGCTTTTTTAAATAGAAGACTAGTATAATTTCTAGTAAGGAGATCTAGATAATATTAAACTAATTATAGCTTCTAATATCTATAAGGATTTTCTTAAATTATAAAAGAAAAATAATAAGCTTTTTAGTATTCTTCTAGTAGAGAAACTATAGTTAAATAATAGTTTAGGATTAGATATTAAGATCTAGGTAAATATAGTTTAAATAAATTATAAAACCTTAGGGATTCTAGTTTTTCTTTAGTTTTCTAGTTATAAAAAAAGTTTCTACTATTTATTAGATTTTAGAATCTAAANATTATAAGAGAAAAATAATAAGTTTTTTAGTATTTTTCTAGTAGAAAAACTATAGTTAAATAATAGTTTAGGATTAGATATTAAGATCTAGGTAAATATAGTTTAAATATATTATAAAATCTTAGGGATTCTAGTTTTTCTTTAGTTTTCTAGTTATAAAAAAAGTTTCTACTATTTATTAGATTTTAGAGTCTAAATAAGAATAAATTAAGTATTATTTCTATTTATCTATTTTAAAGAAATCCTAATTAATCTTTAGTTTTCCTTTTATCTAATAAGTTTAAATATTATATTTTTTTCTTTTATTTAAAAATTTATTAAAGAAAAAGAAAAGTTTCTTTTAAAAAATAGAAACTATATAAGTAAATTCTAGGGAAATAATAGTAGTATTAGGAGAAAGTTCTAATTCTTTTTTTACTAACCTAGTAATTAGTATTATAATTTTCTTATAGAATAAAGTAATAACTATACTTAGATATTATTATAATAATTCTTCTATAGTAATACTAACTATAAAAATCTTTTAAAAAGTATTAGTTCNATATTAGTTCCCTCTATTTTATAATAATAGTTAGTTTTAATACTTAGTTATAAATCTTTATTAGGAGCTATATTTTACTAATAATATCTCGGGTATTATAACTAGTAAGGAGTAGTATTCTACCTTAGTCTTTCTATTTAATAGGGAATTACGTTTAATTTAATATTTCTTATATTTAAAACTTATACTTTACTAATTAGTATTTTTTCTTAAGTAGTAAAGAGTTAGACTTAACTTAGTATTATTTATATAAAGAATAAATCTAAGTTTTAACTATATAAAAAACTAAGCTTAGGCTATAATTTAGCTATAGAAAGTATAAATACTATTTATTTAGAACTAAGGAATAAAAGAGAAATTCTTATAAAAAGTATAAAAAGTCTATTTAGAAGTAATACTAGGAACTTACTAGTAGCTTACTAGTACCTAACTTCTTAGGTATAGTTATCAGGATTCAGGTAAAGCTGGAATCAACCAGCCGGGCGTAGCCCGTAATACATAGGTATAGCTTATAATACTTAGAGATATTACTTTTACTTAAATCTATGATAAAATACTTCTAAATTATATACTAACTTTATTTTATAAGATACTAAAGAAATAAACTTAAATAATACTTTTTAATACTAATTAGAAAATATTTATTAAATGTAATAATTTATTTTAGAATATTACTAGACTTTTATCATATATAACATTCATAATATCCTATACTTGTTATATTTAAGAGATCTATATAATATCTTAAACCCCCATATTTTCTCAAAAACTTTCTTCTTTTCAAAAAGTTCTATATTCTCCTTATTAATATATCTAAACTATATCCTAAATTAAACCCTAAATTAAACCCTAGTATAATAATAGCTTAAGTAATCCTAAGTAATAACTACTCAATCCCAGAAAAACTTAAACTATATATTAATATAGATTTCTTTAAAGAACTCTTTAAACTTAACTTTAGTAATCTTATAAAGATAAATACTAAGCATATTACTATTATTATAATATTTTATATCTACTAATATTACTTCCTAAAGCTCTATAACTATAAATTCTTTTATTATTTTAAAATAGATTTCAATAAATAACCTATGAAGATATAATAACTTATTAATGAATATATAATCTACTATTTTTAAAGTTACTTTATTAACTATAACATTAAAGTCAATATAAAAGGAAAGAGAATCCATAATTATATTATGCTAACTTATTTAATATAAATCCTTTAACTATTAAGTTCTTATAAAATTTAACAATATAAAAAAGCATATCTTAAACCTTAAATTTAACTTTCAATACTATTCTAAATAACTTAATAACTTCTTTAAAATAGATAAAAATCTAGATATATTCCTCTATACTACTAAACCTTAAATTGAAGGAGTAGTACTTATAGCTAAAACTTAGTTAATATCTAAAAACCTCGTATAAAGTACCTAGCTTCTACTACTACTTATATATAATATATAACCTCTATTACTACTAATAGGACTACTAATCCTAGGGTTATATAATATAGAACCCTCTTACTAGTACAAGTATACTACAATAATAATAATATAAAGTACTTTTAATAACCTAAATACCCCTTATACTTTTCTCCTACTCCCCGATTTAAAAAGTTATTTACTTAATATACTATAAGCCTTATAAAATTATATAATAGAAAATAAAATATTATAGAAGTTTCTATAATATTCTTAAGACTAAAATCTATATTTTCTATTACTATCACTCTAAACTTAGTATTTTATATTATATATAAGTAAAGGTTTTGTCTATTATTATTATAGACCTAAGTTTTAAGGTTTATATAGGATATTACTATTAGAGCTCTATATAACTACTATCCCTATAGTCTAGTAAAACGTTTTCATTTTAAATATAAACTTTTCAAGTCTATTATAATACTATTAAAATACTACTAAAGTACTTCTTATAGCTAGTTTCTAATATTAATAAACTTCTTACTTAGGTTTAACTTAGTAGTAAATAATATAAGGTTGTATTAAAGGTCTTTGATCTATTTAAAGTTATATACCTCNTCTCGGGAACCCTGTAAAGAAAGCTATACCTAGTAGTCAGCTCTTGCTTTATATACCTACTAGATACTACTAGTTCTGAGGAACTATTTAAACGGATAAAACTTCAGGTAGTAAGATATAGTTAGTTAATACGATAGTTGATAAATAAGGGGTATATTATAAAGGGAAAGTATAGGCTTATATCTATTATAGTTACTCTTTTTAAGGATTATAGTTATATAATACTAATACTAGCTAGCTAGCAGCACCTATCGCTAGCTATTAATAGTCACTAACTATTAATAGTTGATAATAGTAAGTGCCGATAGCTAGTAGTAGTTGCTATATAGTTTACGTAATCGGAAAATATATATATACCTACTAGTTACACTTGCCTGCTACAGGATTCGAACCTACTACTCCTACTATAATAATAAGAGCCAGCTAGACGTTAAACTACTATATCAAGCGGGTATAGGATTAAAATATTAATATATTTAGAATATTTAATTATATAATAAGAAGTTAGAGTTAAATATAAGAAAATCCTTAAGAAAGCTAATTTAAATATTTCCAGTCTAGTATCATATAATAAGTAATATACTATTTATTTTTAAATAGTTATATATAATATCTTAAAAATCTAGAGAACATTTATAGTTAAAAAGTAGTTTTAAATACTTATTTAATACAATTCGCTTAGTTAAGTTATGATTTGGTATTAGAATATTATTAAGAAGAAATCTTAGATTTTAATATTAGGATTTTACCTAAATATAGAGAGATTCTTATAGTTTTATTTTATACTAATAAAAGTTTAATTAAGAGTTATAGTAAAACGCTATTTGAATAAGCTATTCTTATAGGATATTTAGATATAACTTAAGCTAAAATAAAGTATTTATACGATTCTAGGAACTACTTATATTTTCTAGAGGATTATAGGTATATTAAGTATATTATTACTAGCTTATATACTAGATTCCCTAATATTTAGATAATAATTACTACTTAAGATAGTATTATAAATAGGGTAAATAACTCTAAAATCTATATTTTATAGTAGAAATTAGTTAAGAAAAAGATAATTAAATACTAAGGGGTATATGAATAAAGCTAAAGAAGCTCTTTTAGATACCCTAAAAACTGAATTAGCTTTTTTGTGTAGTAAGTCTAGTAGTAGCTACTATTTTTCTAATTTAAGATATATTAGTATTAATCTTATTCTCTTTAAAAGGTTAATTGAAATTCCCCTAGGAATTGTTTTAACTATTTGAAAATTGTATATATTTTCAAGGAGTATAATGTTTAATAATTATAGAATAATCTATATTATTAATTTAATAGATTTCTTTACATAAAGACCTTTTAGGTTTAGTAAAGGAATAGATTTAGCTTAATATAGTTTAGTTAATAATTCTATAATCAGATAAAATAAGAAAGTTATTGAGAAGACTTTTAATAGTCTAAATAGGAAAAATATACTTGATTTAATATTAGATAATATTACTTATATTAAAAACTTCTATATTAATATTATCTTAGAAGTTTTATTTCTTAATAAAATTAAGATCTAATATATAGGATTAGATTATACTTTTAGGTGTAGCTTAATTAAATATTGTATTATAATAAGATATTTATTTAAAATTATAATTTTGTTTTCCTTGAATATAAGTTCACTTTGAACTATTATATAGTTTATTTAAGTTATTCTAGTATTATTTTAGAATGATTAAGTATTCTGTTTTTTTTAATTATACCTTAAGATAGTTCTTTTAGAGCTAAGGTTTAATAATACTTATATATAGTATTTTCAAGTAAAATATCTAAAATAGACTACTCTTAAGTATTTAGTTTTTAATATTTTAAAGGTAAAGATTGTAGGATTAAAGTAATTAGACTATTCTTATTATATAATAGTTTATTCTTGATAGGTTATTTCTAGATAAACTTTAGAGTTATATTTAGTTTATTTATATTATAAACCTAAGCCTTAGGACTTATGTAAGATATTAGTATTAGGGCTCTGCATAACTACTATCCCTATAGTTTAGTAAAAAGTTTTTACCTTAAATGTAAACCTTTTAAGTTTATTATAATACTATTAAAGTACTACTAAAATACCTCTTATAGCTAGTTTCTAATATTAATAAACTTCTTACTTAGGTTTAACTTAGTAATAAATAGTAAATACTAAAGGAAATAGAAAATAGCGAAAAAATAATAGTAAATACTACTAATCCAAAGCCCTCTATAAGGCTTCTAATAGACTAATAGTAGACTAATATAGTAGAAAAAGAAAACTAATCCTTTTAAGATACTTTTATAAAACTCTAAGTAGATTATAACTTAGCCCTATAAATATTATAAATACTTAATCCGAAGTAAAAACTATTCTTTATTAGTACCCCTTTTAATAGTAATACCTTCTACTTTCCTGTATAATAGATAACTATATAGTATAAGTTAGAAGTTAATTAGGCTTTTATTAGGAAACTTAAAAACTTCTAGTAATACTTATAAACTAGTTTATTATTTAAAGTCTAGATATAAGTTAGCGACTTTTATACTATATAAAAACTATAGTATAATTAAGATATTCATATATTCTTCTAATACTTTACTAAGTATTATAAAAACCCTTATTATAATACTTTAACTTTTAAGAAAACTCTTTATTTCTATTAGGAGCTTAAATAAATATTCGCTAAAGTTTTTATTAAGTTTGAATTAGCTATAAGAAAAGCGGGGAAATATAACTAGGTAGGGGATATTAAGCTAAACTATTTCTATTTAGCTCTCTCTTACCAAATTCGGATAGTTACTATTAGCTATAATATTGGTTAAATAAATTATTATACTACTATTTAGTAATATTATATAATTATAATAGACCTCGAGATCCTTAATATAGAATTATAATACTATAAATAGCTATAATCCTTTTCTTAGTTAGAACTAATAGTTAATTAGAACGGGGATATATAAATAATAAATATAAAAATAGCCCGCGCTATTTTAGTACTAGTATAATACTACTATACTACTACTTTTTAATATTATAGGGAGTTAAATAAGTATATTACTATAACTAGTAAGCCTTAGCTAACTTTTTCTACTAAAATATATAAAACCTATTAAGTAGACTCCGTAGTTATCTAGGTATATATATAAACTAGTATTTATATATATTATAGTACTAAAGACTATTTTATTATAGAATATAAGTTATAAACTGCCTACCTACTAGTAACTTCTAATATTAATATTTAAGCTTTATAGTTAAATAAAAGAATTATAAATAATAAAGAAAAAGCTTAGCTCCCTAGAAAAAACTCCTTAAAGAATAGTTTAGTATAACTACTTAAAATAATACTATAATAATAGATAAAACTAGAGAAATATAGAGATAAATAGATAAACTACTTTTCTTAGTTTTTATATTAATAAATAATAAATCTTTTATCTCTATTTAAGTTAATAGTAGTTATAATTATTATAGAATGATTAATAAAGAATTTATAAGGTAATAGGATTTTATATTTATTATATTACTATAATTATACTAGTTAAATACTATCCTAAATACTAACTAGGAAACTTGTAATACTAAAATATCTAAAATATAAATTAATTGTAATAGTTAGGTATTAGAGGTTTTATTCTATATAATCCTAGGGATAACATACTTAGTTATCCTTAGGAAACTATAATTATAGTACTAATAAGTTATTTTAGATTTTATAAAAAACAGAATATAGATAGATTTAGTTAGTAGTTTAACTATCTAAGCTATTAGTAATATACTAAAAGAGATATATATAAATAGATTTATAAACCCTATTAAATTACTAATTATAATATCTTCTAGCTTAGAAGAGGGGGGATATAAGTAATTAGTAACTAGTTTAGTATAGATTAATATAATCCTAGTAGCTATATTACTTCTAACTTTAGAGTAGCTACTATTTATTTTACTAGCTACTTATACTTCTTTTATAGATTTCTTTAATAACGAAAAAACTTCTAGTTTTCTTCTATATAAGAAATCTTTTAACTATTATATTTACCTAAAGAAAAACTTAGATAGAATTAACTTAAGCTTACTATAAAAACCACTATATAATATACTAAAGAAATGTTTCCTTAAAGTTTAATATTAAATTATAGACCTAATAGATAAAAATTAGGTTTAGGCTAATTTATTTATAACTAGAATATTCATCTTCTTTATTAAAAAACCTAGGGGGAAATAGTAGTTTTATATTAATTATTATATTTGTAATATTATTAGTACTTATAACTATTACTTTTTACTATTAATTAAAGAGATATTATAGTTATTATCTAAAGTAATATAATTTATAAAAACCAATATTTATATAGGTTTCTATAAGGTTTATATTATAGAGAGAGATAAATATAAGATAGCTTTTTAAACTTATTTTAGCTTATTTAAGTAGCTTATTACTTTTTTTAGGCTAATAAGTATACTTATAATATTCTAATACTATATTAATAGTATATTCTAGAGTATTCTTAATAATTTCATTATAATTAATTTAAATAATATCCTTATTTATAGTTATAAGTTAAAATATAACTATAAGGATAAAGTTAAGTAGGTTTTTAAATAGTTATAAAAGGTTAGTTTATACTTAAACCTAGAAAAACATAAATTCTTAGTAAAGTAGATAAATTATTTAGGTTTTATTATTAAAGTAGGGAAAAGTATCTATTATAACTCTAAGAAGATTAAAGTTATTTAGGAATAAGAAATTCCTAAGAATATCTATAGTATCTAGAGCTTCCTTAGTTTTGCGAATTTTTATTATAACTTAGTTAACTATTTCTCTAATTTAATAGAACCCCTTATATAACTAATATAGAAAAAAGTATTATTTTACTAAAATATTATATATTAATAAGTATTTAAAAAACTTAAGTTTATATTTATCTTAGAACTAGTTATAGTTTAAGTGGATCTAGAGTAATATATAATAATAGAAATAGATTATTTAGGAGTAGTATTAAATAGTTACTTCTTATAAGAGGATAGGGCTAATATACTATAACTTATTATTTATTATTTAACTAGATTTATACTAATTTAGTAGAACTATACTATTTATAATAAAGAACTACTAGTAGTAGTATTATATTTAAAAGTATAATTAGTAGAGTTATAAAGTATAGTAAAGCTATTTACTATTTTCTTTAACTATAAAGTATTAGAATACTTTATAAGTTTAAGATTTATCTTAGAGTAATAAATTAAATAAATAGAGATTTTATTAGAGTTTAGTTTTATTTTAAAATATTACTTAGGTTATTTTACTAGGTACCCCGATATTTTTTCTTGATCAGGCTAAGATAATATAATAGAATTAAAACCTATAATATAAGTCTTTTACCTTTTCTAGGTTAATTATAGGGATAAGGATAGGTTTTGCCTAGTATTCTTAATTTATAATATATAGATAGAGGGGGGCTAGGAAAGGGTTATACTAATAGGGAATAACTACTAATATACTACTAGTAAATTACTAAATAGGTATACTATATTCTAAAATACTATATTACTATTACTATAGAACTAAATAATTATAGTAATACTAGTATATAAAATTTAACTAGATACTATCTACTAAATAGTAAAAATATTCCTTCTAGAAACCTTAATAGAGATATAAATAACTAATTATATAGTAAAAAATAATAATACTCTATTCTACTAAAACTAAATTTAGATCCCTGAATATAAATTACTAACTATAATAATTCTCTAAATAGTTTATAACTCCTTAATCCTAAGTTACCCTAGTATTAATTCGATATTTATAGTACTTTTATAAGACTAGTATTAGGATAGTATATTAAAGGATATTAAATATTTTATATAAATATATAATATCTACTAATACTTATATAAAAGATAGTAATACTACTAGGATTTCTTATAACTCTTCCTAATTCCTAATAAATTCTAATTATAAATTTCTATTAACTTTATAATAAAACTACTATCTACTATAGAAAGTAACCTAAGATTCTTAATAATAATAATAAACTAATTATTAAAATATACCTAGCTAGAAACTATAATATCTATAATTACTAAAATTTATATAAAGAAGTTCTAAGATACTTAATAGTAGTTCTATAGTTTCTTTATATTAATTATTACTAATTATAAATTAGACTAAATTAATATTTTCTAGATAATACTATACTAGTTAATAGAAGTATAGTAATTTTTATTAATATTATTCTATCCTTAGATAAATAGTAGGATAGAGAAAATAATACTTAAAATCTAGGTTTTCTTATAAGTATATATTATTTTCTCCTAATTAGACTAGTTAGTTTATATTACTACTTATTAGTTAGTACTAAATAATAAAGATTTATTAGTAATTAGAATAAACCTAGGGAGGGGCTGATGGCTCGCTCTCTACTATGACTATTAGTAGATATATTGCCCCCTAAAGTATAGCTTCAGCCCTCCTACCCCCCCTACTAACTACTATAGCTAGCCCCTAGTTAATCTAAGGCTAAACCCCTTATAACTACAGCTAGCATACCTGCCTCGTATTAACCTTTTTAATAATAAANTTTCGTAGATAATAAATAACCGATAACTCCTTCCGCGATAACCTTATACCCTTATACCTTTATACCCTTATACCCTTATACCCTCATACTTTTACAGCTACGCACGATTCAAATATCTCAAGGTATTTAATTACTACTAATTATAAGTACTCTATTTAAATATTTATTATAACCTTAATATCTACGACTTTAATATCCCTACTAAGTTTTACCTACCCTTAAGACGAGATTTTACACTACTAACATAAAGATTCTCCACTACTAATATAAACTAATTTATAATCTCTATATAAGTATAGTAAAACTTAGCCTACTCTTGTTAGTAAACGATTTTAATATCGAGTATAGTTAATATATAAATAATACTTATATAGATGTGGATACTTCTAGTATAACTAGATAACCTTTAAAACCCCTATAATTATAGTATTATAATACTCTAAAGTATCTAGTAATTAATATTATAGTAAAGTATTAATATTAAAGTATTATCTAATTAATACCTAATCTTTAATATTATTAGCTTAGTATAGTAACTTATAGGATAGCTAGACGATTTTCTTTTAAATATCTATAAGTTACTTATTAATTATAGTATTCGGAATAATATTATTAAAACTTAGTCTAATATACTAATAGTTTTAGTTAAAATAGTTATAGCTGGATATTTCTATACTTATCCTATAGTTATCTTTTTATAGGTAGCTATATAGATTTCGAAGAGGTTTTAGTATTATTATAAAGATATAGTATACTATAACTCTAGCTACTAAGCTATACTAAGGACTATTTAGTTATAGAAAAGTAATAGATTACAGAACACCTAGCTTTTACGTCTCGAAGCAAGTACTCTATTTTATTCTATCTTCAAGAAATTCAAAAAAGTTCTTAACCCTATAACCTTAGTAATTACTTTTAGCTTTATATATTAAACCCTAGTCTCAATAAAGCTCTCCCTATATAGATTATAACTACAAGGTCTTCTACTACTATAGGGTTAAATATCAGAACTAGGGGCATAATTATCTATAATAATAGGTAATTTCATTACTATTTTAACTAGTTATAAACTAGCATTAGCACAAATACTATTACCAGGTAAAATTTATAGATAAATCCATATATAAGATAAAGAGCTTAGATACCATTCCAGGTATAAAGCAAAAGTAACCAAATTAGAATAAACCTAAATAAGTTTCTAAATAGGTTTAATATTATACTTATTCTATATTCTAAAATAATAGAATAATTTATATATTCTAGTTTAGGATAGGTTTTAGTTTTCCTATTTTATTTTAAAGATAGTATTACTATAGCTTAAATAGTAATAATATATATATAGTAGTATAATAAAATAGGTATAAATAGGATATAGTGAGTAGCTAAGAAGTTCTAGGTAAAAGATAAAATATAGTTATTACTATACTATATTAAAACGAATTAGTTAAATAAGAAACTTAATTAGGTATTTTCTAAATATAAGGTTATTAATATATTAAATTTACTAAATATTATTTTAGATATCCCTATAGGTATTTACTTAATAGTTTATATTAATTTAATTAAATAGGTAGAGGATAGCTAATTATTATTATAATAATATATAGATATATACTTTAATCTTATCCTAATTCTAGCTAGAGAAGATAGCGAGGCTTATAAGGAGTATAATATTAAAGAGATATTAGTAGTAAAGAATACGCCTAAGTAAAGATATAATTATAATATATTAGTTAAATAGAAGAGTTATAATATTTGAATATAGGAATCTTTAGAGAGCTTTACTAATAATGAGGCTATAATATAATTTAAGTTATAGTATAGAGATATTAGAGAGAATAATAGTTTAATATTAATTTACTAGTAGTAAAAAGCTATATAAGTTATAAATTAAGTAATATAATAATCCCTAGGAAATATATATAACTAGCTACTAGACTTATTTCTAGGGTATTAAATAAACTAATTAAGTAAAAAAGCTAGTATTATCCTATATCTCCTTATTACCCTAGAATTCCTCCTCTTTATCATTATTATCTTCTTCTTTTTCCTCTTCCTTATTATTAGGGATATTAATAAGTAGTAATTATTTATAAGTAAAGTATTATTAGTATTAAACTAGGGGGGTAATAGTATAGTAGCGGCGGATAAGCGAACTAGCCTCAGTAGGGCTAAGGATATAGCTATAATATTAGTAAGGTATAATATAAATACTAGAGCGTATTATAGTATTTTACTATAAAGAAGTTAGTATAATAAAAGTATAGAAAAAGAAAAGGGGGGATTTGCTATTATTCGTATGATATTACTAAAGCTAGTAANTACTAAAACTAGTAATAATTTACTTAGGGGTAAAAATAGGGGTAGAAGTAGGAGTATTTTTAGTATAAGAAATAGGAGTAGTAAATATAGTGGTAATATAGGTAAAGGTTTCTTATTAGGTATAATTAAAGTAGTTATTATAGTACTAGATTGTAGTAGAGAACTCGGGTAATAAGATAGTAGTATAGTAAGGTATAGTTATATTTTTACTTTTAGAAGTAGTAATAATAGGGGAGATAATATATTTATTTATTTTAATTAGATAATTAATTTAGTAGCTAGTAATACGTAGCTTAGTACTTATAATAAAGAAGTAAAATCCCTATTTATATTTACTTTTTATTTATAAGTATTTATAGTAAGAGTAGCTATAATTTTGTTTATAAGAGTAAGTAATATTATTCTTATTTTACTTTAAATAA
>RYZW01000649.1:4455-15163 GCA_004367215.1 Colletotrichum trifolii
ACTTCAGAGTATATTTATAAAAGCCTTAAAAAGGATATAAAGATTCAGGATCTAGGAGAACTAACTACTTTTTTAGGTAATAATTTAGTTATTAACTGAAAAAATCGAGTATTAGAAATAAATCAGTTTAAATATACTAATAAAATTCTTATGAGGTTTAATAAAAAGGATATTTATAGGTTTAATACTTTTATGGATAATAAATCTAAATTTATAATAAATAAAGATATAGTTTTTAAAGAAGAAATTTTAGAATTTTAAAAGGAAGTCGGAGCTTTATTATATTTAGCCTTAAAAACTAGGCTAGATATAGTTTTAGCTATTACGACTATATCTAGATTTTCTTTAAATCCTTCAAAAAAATATTTTATTACTTTTAATAAGATATAAGGTTACTTGAAAAAGAACCCTAACTATAAGTTAGTTTATAACTATAGTAATATTAATATCTTTAATTTATAAAAGTTTATAGACTCTAATTAAGTAAGAGACTTAAATAATAGAAAGTCTATTTTAGCTTATATATTTTACTTAGATTTTTATAATATTATAAATTATAGTTCTATAAAGTAAAAAATAGTAGCTTTATCTACTTATAAAGCTAAATATATAGCTCTAGTAGAAGCTACTAAAGAAGCTATTTATTTATATAATAATTATAGCTTTATTAATACTACTTTAGGATTTAGGGCTTTAAATAAACCTATTATCTTTATAGATAATTAATTAGCTAAAAAGCTTACTAAAAACGCTAAATTCTATAAAAAGCTAAATATATTAATATTTATTATTATTTTATACGAGATTTTATTTGTAATAAGAAGATTAATCTCTATTATATAAATACGAATAATAATATTACTGATTTTTTAACTAAGCTTTTAAGGCGAGTTAAATTTAATTATATTATTAAGAGGATTTTAAAGAATAATTTTCAGAATATTCTTCCCTCTTATAANTTACCCTATTTAGAAAACTTAGGGTAACTATTTTTAGAAGATTTCTTCTTCTTTTTAGAAATATTCTTTAACCCTTTAGAAGGCTTAGAGTAATCTTTAATAGAAGATTTCTCAATAGTAGTACTCAAGAGTTTTTTAGTACTATAAATAGGGCTTTTGGATTTATTTTTAGATTCTTCGGATCTTTTAGAAGGGTTAAGTATAAAATTCCTTTTAAAAGGGTTTTTAGTAAAAGTATTTTATATAGGAATATTTTCTCTATAGTTTTCTATTAGAGTTATAGCTAAGCCTTTTACTATATTTAGAGTTATTACTAAGTCTATTACCAATTCTATATTCTATTCTTCTATATAAAAAGTATTAAAAAGCTTAAGTAATCTCTAATACTCTTATAACCCTATATTTTCTAATTACTCTAGAAAACTAGTTTTTATAGTTTAGGTTTTATAATCTATATTAATTATACTCCAAATTAGTTAAACTATAATATTAGAATATTTGATATTTAAGGTTTTAGTAGTTTATATATCTCGGAGCTTTAAATATTCTATATAATATAAAGTGAACTTTTCTAAAGATAAATTCTATTTTAGTTATATAGATAGCAAAGTTCCCTATTTCTATAGAATCCGAACTTCCTATTATTATTACTATTTCTACTAATACTAGTACTATTTTCAGATACTACTTTAAACTTCTTATTCTTATATAGTTAATAGTTATATTATTTCCTAAGACCTATACTAGTACTTTAGTATTAGTTTAATAGTATACAACTAGATATTCTATTTTAATAAGGATATTATAGAAACATACTATAACTAAATATCCGAATCGATAGTAAAGTCTCTATATTTCTGACTTCAAAAATAATAGAGAAGTAAATACTTTCTCCTGATTAAAGAATATCTATAGATACCCCTATTTTTGAATAATAAGTATAACTTTTTTACTTTAGCGAAACTAGTTATATATATTATTAAATATTATATTAAGTAATCTATATCTATAAAGCAGAACAAGAAAGGGGTATTATATAGTACTATATAGAACACAATAATACTAAATAGTACAGGAATATTAACTATTCCGAGTATTATAATTAAAATAGTACTACTAAAATAGATCGTGACTAGTCTATTTTATAGAAACATAAAAGTTATAGAAAAGTTAACTATCTACTTAAAAGCTATAAACTAAGAATACTTAGTAGTTAACAAACTAGTAGTACTAAAAATAAGTAAAATCCCTTAAAAAATAGTAGTTAAGTAATAGTTCTTCTTTAATATGAAAATATATATAGGGACTATATTTATATTTTTTAGTAATCTTAATAATAGTAGTACTTATTTTAGTAAAAATATATATTACTATTTAATCTTAGAAGAGTCTAGTAATTTTACTTCTATCTAGAATAGTAAGATATTTGCTAAAATATAATATAAAAAAACTTTAGGGGTATTAGATATCATAGGAGTAGTAGGGGTATAATCCTCGAAGTTATACTATATGTAGTATTAGGTAATAAGCTCCTTATACTTATTATCTCTTAGGAATACTTAGAAATTATTATTAAAACTATTAATACTTTTATATTTAGCGAGAAAAGATTAGTATACTACTATAGAATACGTTTTTAGATTACTAGCTAACTTGTATTTTTTATATAAAATATACTACTCCTTAAAAGTATACTTTATTAACTAATAATTTATTTTATTATATATATATAGTATTTCTTATTAGTATAAGTATATATAGATACTAGGGGAAAGTAATATCTACTTGAAAGTAATTAAGAATAGCTATTAATATAGCTATAACTTCAAATATTACTTTAAAATATATTGTAGTTGTATTGAAGGTCTCTGATCTATTTAAAGTCATATACCTCTCCGGGACCCTTTAAAGGTAGTTGTACCTAGTTATCAGCTCTTGTTTTATTTACCCTATAGATACTACTAGTATTGAGGAATTGTTTAAATAGAGGAAACTTCAGGTAGTAAATATAGTTAGTTAATATAATAGCTAATAAATAGGANTAGAAGGTATGTTATAAAGGGAAGGTATAGGCCTATATCTATCGCAGTTATTCTTTAAGGATCGCAGTTACGTAATACTAATACTAGCTAGCCGGCAGCAACTATCGTTAGCTATTAATAGTCACTAGCTATTAATAACTAATAGTAGGTGCTAATAGCTAGTAGCGGTTACTATACTTGGTTTACGTAATCGGAAGGCATGTAGCTACCGGTCGCGCTTGCCCGCCGCAGGATTCGAACCTACTACTCTTGCTATAAAACGGTAAAAGCTAGCTAGACGTTAAACCACTACGTCAAGCGGGTACTTTAAAATATATTATATATATAATTAGTCTAAAACTGTTCCTTAGGTATATTACTATTATTTCTATTATTCTAAAACTATTTTAATTTCTAAAATACTATAATACTACTTATAGCTAAGTATAACTAGTTATAGAAACTCTGAGAAGTTAATATAAAACTAAAGAAAACTAATTAATACTCTAATATACTATAGTATATATTTATAAGTTAGTTATAAAAGGCTTTATTAGTATACTAGTTAGGCCTAAATACTTTCTAGAAATTAGTAAACTTTATAATAAGTATCTTAAGTATTTCTTTTTTACTTTAGTTAGGATTCTTAACTTTTATACTCCTAAGAATACTATATTACTAATTAGAGAAATAAATCTAGTAAATGTTATTATTTTTAGAATACTCTTAAATATATATAACTATCTAATCAAATTGTAAGTTTTAACTAGGATATATAAAATATTCGAAATAAAAATTAAGAACTTAATCTTTTAGTATAATAGAAAAAACTCCTACTTATATATAATATAAAATACTAAGTTTAAAATACTAAGTTTAAAATAATAATTATAAAAGATATAGATTTTGATCTTAAGAATATTATAGAAGTCTTTACTATATTCTATACTTTTATTATATAACTTTATAAAGTTTATAGTATATTGAACAGATAAGTTTTTAAATAGGGGAATAGGGAAAAAATATAAAGAATATTTAGGTTACTAAAGTGACTATATATTACTGTTATCTCGGTATATTTGTTATTAGTAGAAAAGCTCCGTACTATATAGCTTGGGGATTAGTAGTCCTACTAGTAGTAGTAGAGGTTATATATTATATATAAATAGTAGTATAAGCTAAATACTTTATACGAGGTTTTTAGATATTAAGTAGGCTTTAGCTATAAGTATTACTATTTTAACCTTAGGTTTAGTTTCATAGAGAAATATCTCGAGGTTATTATCTATTTTAAAGAAGTCGTTAAATTATTTAGAATAATTTTTAAAGTTAACTTGAAAGTTTTAGATATATTTCTTTATTTAATTAAACTCTTTAAAAGTCTAATAGTTAAAGGACTTGTTTTAAGTAATTTAATATAATATAATATAGATTCTCTTTCTTTTTATATTAATTTTAATTCTATAATTAATAAGGTATTCTTAAAAATAGTAGATTATATATATATTAATAAGTTATTATTAGTTTATCTAGAAAGTAAGGTATACTGTACATGATCTCGTCATATAGGTATAAAAAGGTCTAGTATTTGTTATTATTATTGTTACGTTATATATTTACATATAAGTATATAAGGCTCTAGATCTATAGTATACTATAGTACTTAGCTACGGCTAGCGACAGGTATTACTAGGGGGGATAAAAGTATATAGCTATATATACCCTATACCTATAAGGTATATAGATATGTATACTGAATTATATATAGAGGTATATACGCCTCAGGCATTAACGTATACCTTGTAGTATAGCGTTACTAATACTAGTAACTCTTTTTTTTACTATATACTTTATATACTTCTATTTATATATAAAAACTAGTACTAAAACACTATAATCGCGTATTAAAAAACGCTATTAAAAACAGCATTAATAACACGTATAAAATAGTATCAAAAGTGATCTTTTTACCCTTTACTTAATAATATCTAAATACCCCTTATTATTTACTCTACTCGAGTTACTTATCCTTCTATTTAAATAGTTATATAGTTTAAATCGATAAATCTCTCTAGGGTATAGTTTAGGGTACTTTTCGTAAAAGTATTAGTAATATTATCGTCTCCGTTAATTTACTATACTTCGTAGAGCTTATAGTACTTATATAACTATTTTAATACTATAATATTAATTATTAAGTATTTCTCTTTAGTAATACTAAGCTTTATAAGGTATTTATAGAGCGAGTATAAGTTAGTATAGATGATTATTAGGATATAAGGGAAGTTTCAGTATTTAAGGATTTTCTTAAGTATTATAGCAATAATATATATAAAGTCTATACTAGCTATTATAATATAAATCTCTGAAATAAGTATATTCCTAGTAATTCTTTTACTTTTAGTAGAAGAGTAATAGATAAGGTTACTATAGAAGTTAAATTAGCTATTACTAGTTACTATTTCTTAGTTTAGGATTATTATAAATCCTAGTTAAAATAAGAGGTTAGTATTATTAGTAAAAGAGCTATTAATAAAAATATAGAGGTATATTTTCGAGAGGTTAAGTAGTATAAAGTTAAAATTATAGTTAAAATACTTAATTTACTACTTGAGGTATTTATTTAGAATAGTAGTATTATTAGTTAAGGGTTATTATTTTTATACGGCGTATAAGAGGTTAAATAATATTTTAGGTTAGTATACTAAAGTAAAGTATATTCCCTATATATATTATTTAATATATATTTTCTTAAGTATTTCAGGTATAGCGTAAGTATCGAGGAGTACTAGCTTTTATCCTTAGTATTTTTGGTATAGGTAGAAGGCGTTACTATTAAGGCTTAAGATACCTCTATTAAATACTAGAGGGGTAGTTACTATAAGAGTTATCTTCGGCTTTACTTTAAATAAGGCTTTTTAGAGCTCCTTATCCTTATAGCACGAGAAAGTAGTATTAGAGAAACTAAGGGTATTATTAGTTTATATATTTATAAAGCTAAAGTTATTATTAGTATAGTATAAAACGAGGAAATATAAGTTATATGTTAATATCTCTATTTATAATTATTCTTTATAGTACTTAATAGATATCTCTATTTACAACTATTCCTTATAGTACTTAGAGTAAGTTACTTACTAGTAGGCACTAGCTTTAGTAAAACTATATAATAGCTTAATAATAATTATTATAGAATCTAGAAAGTATTACCCTTTAAAGTAAGATAGTAAATTAGCTATAATACACCTTATAAGCTCCGTTTTAGTTTAAGTATAAGCTTAAGTAATATCTCAAAGCTATATTATTATACCTTTATACTAGAGGAGAACTAGGGCTATAACTAAAATTAACTATTAGCTGCTCTATTAATAAATTATTAGTAATTATATTAATATTTCAAATTTACTATTATTACTAAAGCCTTAAATAATAAAGTATAACTTCTTATATACCTCATTTATATCCTTGTTTTTAATCTTGTTAATAATACGTAATTTGAAATATTTATAACTTTTATAGAGGATAAGGTTAAATTTGAAGATCTTGATAATACTATTAGTAATAATACTCTTAACTTCCTTTTTAATTAACTCTTCGAATAGTAAACCTAGTATTATAATAACGCCTATTTTATAGAAAGTAAGAGAGAAAGTTATATCTAACTATTCTTTAATTATAAAGTATACTATAAAATAAAATTTATAATTAAATCTCTAAACTTAAATAGTAATAGATTATTTTAGAAAGTTGAAAAGTATATTATAGAAGTTATTAATAACTTAGAGAAGTAAAAGATTATTATTAATAGTAGTAGAGTTATTGCTATATATAGTAATTATATTTAGTAGTATCTAATAAGTATTCTAGGGCTTTTTAGGGATAATAATAGACGAAATCGGGATACTGCTATAGGAGTATATATCTCCTAGTAATATCAGACTTCTAGTAAAAGCTTTAGTATTAGGATCTGGGATATATATAAAGTAATTACTAGTACTTAGTAATATTACTATTAATAGTACTAGTAGGAGTACTTGGTTATCCTCGAAATATAGTTTTATAGTTATAATTTAAAACTTTTAAGGATTTTAAGGGAATTTGAGAATATATATCTTATTATAAGTAATAATAAAGCGAAATAGGTTTTGCTAGTTATATTTCTCCTACTATATATATATAAGAGACTAGAGTAGGAGGGTTACTATACGTGAAATATTAGGGCTATTATATATTACTAAAGCTATATTAATAGCGTATTTAGTATAGGTATAGTGGACCGCTTCTGTTACTTTCTAAATAGTATAGGTATGTGTAATAATATCTAGGGAGGGAGTAGAGTTATCCGTGAAATGTAAGTAAATGCTAAAAATAAGTAATATAGGTATAAGGCTATTTAGCCTAGTAGTATTATTAATTACTTTATATACTACCTAAAAATATACCTCTCGAGTTACTATAGGGACTTTATTATAATAAATCTTATATATTTAGTAGAAGAAAGTATAGTAATATTTAACTTTACTAATACTATTATATATTTTAATAAGTATTATTTAGACTATTAATCCTATAGCTTTTATTTCTAATCTAAACTCTTTAGATTAAAATATTATTCTTATAATAGTAGTAATGAAATCTAGAGGGTTTTAATAAGAGTCAATCTAGTATATTTTAAAAGTTTCTTATATTACTTTTACTAAGATATTTAGTAAGAAGTGAGTAGTATTAAATACTATAGTAGTATTAATAATATAGAGGATAAAGTAGCTATTAATATAGATAATGTTAATGATTACTTTGAAGTTAAACTTAATATTTTTTTATATAGTAAAATAAAAGTAGGAAGGGGTAATACTATATATATAGTACTAGTAGTAGTATTACTTAAAAGCCTCGAGGGTATAATACTTAATAAGATATCCCATTTTAATAAAGATATTATAAAAATATACTATAGCTAAATATCTAAACTAATAGTAGAGTTTCTATATCTCTGATTCTATAAAGTAGGTAGAAGTAAGTGTTTTCTCTTTATCGAGGAATATCTATAGATACCTCTATTTTTAAATAATAAGTATAACTTTTTTACCCTAGTAAAGCTAGTCATATATATTATTAAATATAATATTAAGGTGATCTATATCCGCGAGGTAGAGTAAAAAGGGGGTATTATATAGTACTATATAAAATATGATAATACTAAGTAGTATAAGAACTTTAACTATTCTGAGTATTATAATTAGGGTAATACTACTAAAATAAATTATAACTAGTTTACTTTATAAAAATATAAAAGTTATAGAAAAGTTAACTATCTATTTAAAAACTATAAACTAGGAATACTTAGTAGTTAAGAAGCTAGTAGTATTTAAGTTAGGTAAAATCCTTTAAAAGATAGTAGTTAAGTAATAGCTTTTAAGTATAAAGGTATATATAGGGGCTATATCTATATTCTTAGTAATCTTAAGAGGAGTAGTATTCGATTTAGTAAAAGTATATAGTACTACTTAATTTTAGAGGATTCGAGTAATTTTACCTCTATCTATAGTAGTAAGATACTTACTAAAATATAATGTGAAAAACTACTTAGGAATATTAGATATCGTAAAAGTAATAAAAGTATAGTCCTCGAGGTTATATTATATCTAGTACTAAGTAATAAGCTCCTTATTCCTATTATTTCTCAAAGGTACTTAGAGATTATTATTAAGGTTATCTATACTTTCCTATTTAGTAAGAAAAGTCTAGTATACTACTAGAGAAAGTACTTTTAAATTAGTAGTTAACTTATATTTATTATATAAAATATACTACTCCTCGAAAGTATACCTTATTAACTAGTAACCCGTTTTACTACATATATAGTATTTCTTATTAATATAAGTATATATAGAAACTAGGGGAAAGTAATATCTACTCTAAGGCAGTAGGGAGTAGCTAGGGGTATAGCTATAACCTTAAGTATTACCTTGAGGTATATTATATATATAGTTAGTCTAAAACTATTCCTTAAGTATATTACTATTATCTCTAGTACTTAGAAAGTATTATAACTTTTAGAGTACTATAGTATTACTTATAGCTAAGTATAACTAGTTATAGAAATTCTGGGAAGTTAGTATAAGGCTAAAGAGTACTAACTAGTACTCTAGTATACTATAGTATATACTTATAAGCTAGTTACGGAGAACCTTATCAGTACGCTAGTTAGCCCTAAATGTCTTCTAGAGGTTAGTAAGCTTTATAATAAATATCTCAAGTACCTCCTTTTTACTCTAGTTAGAGTTCTCAGCTATTATACTCCTAAGAATAGTATTTTACTAGTTAGAGAAATAAATCTAGTAAATCTTATTATTTTCGAAGTATTCTTTAACTTACCTAGCTATCTAGTTAAAGTTGAGGTTTTAGTTAGTATTTATAAAATTATTAAAATAAAAATCAAAGACTTAATCCTTTAGTATAATAGAAAAAACTCTAACCTATATATAATATAAGATACTAAGTTTAAAATAATAATTATAAAAGATATTAACTTTAGTCTTAAGAATATTATATAAACCTCTATTATATTTTATACTTTTATTATATAACTTTATAAAGTCTATAGTATATTTAGTAAATAAGTTTTCGAATAGGGGAATAGGAGAAATATAGGAGTAATGTTTAGGATAGGGATATTATGTATTACTATTATCTCGTTATACCCCCTACTAGTAAGGGTTCTCCGTATTATTCTCCTAATAGTAAGAGTTTGCTATACTATACTACTTAGGGATTAGTAGTCCTGCTAGTAGTAGTAGAAGTTATGTATTATATATAAATAGTAGAAAAGGCTAGGTATTTCGTGTGAATAGTTAAGATTACTAAGTATATTACGTGAAACTTTTAGATATTAACTAGGCGTTAACTATAGGTGTTATAGCTATATTTTTAGGTTTAATAGTATAGAAAAGTATTTTGATATTTTTTATTTTAAAGAAGTTATAAATTTATTTAGGGTAGTTTTTAATATTAGTTTTAAAGTTTAAAATCTACTTTTTTATTTTATGAATTTTATTAAAAGTCTAGAAAATAAAATATTTATTCTAAATAAATTAGTATATGTTATAGGCTATACCTAGCTAGTTAACTCCGGCTCTGCCTAAGTCCTGATAACTATACCTAAGAAGTTAGGTACTAGTAAGCTGCTAGTAAGCCCCTAGTACTATTTTTAAGTAGACTTTTTACGCCTTTCATAAGAATTTCTTTTTTACTTTTTAGTTCTAAATAAATAGTATTTATACTTCCTATAACTAAATTATAGCCTAGGCCTAGCCTTTTATATATTTAGAACTTAGATTTATCCCCTATATAGGTAATACTAGGTTAAACGTGGCTTCTTACTAGTTAAGAAGAAATACTGATTAGTAAAGTACTATTTTTAAGTATAAGAGATATTAGGTTAAGTATAGTTCCCTATTAAATAGAGGGACTAGGGTAGAATACAATTTTTTACTAATTATAGTTTTTAAGATATTATTAATAGAATATAATTTTTAATAAAGATTTATAACTAAGTATTAAAACTAACTATTATTATAAGATAGAGGGAACTAATACCCCTTAAGAGACCCCTATAGCTAGTATTACTATAGAAGAATTACTATAATAATATCTAAGTATAACTATTACTTTATTCTATAAAAAGATTACAGTACTAACTACCAAGTTAGTAGAGAAGGAGTTAGA
>RYZW01000650.1:5030-27456 GCA_004367215.1 Colletotrichum trifolii
AAGTTTCGCCTAGCTATCTAAATCTAATATAATAACTAGTAAATAATATACCTTATAATAGCTAAAATAGTTTAACTATATATAAAGTTAAAGTATATAGAGATCTATAATTACTAGCTATATTGAAAGACCTAGTAAAAATATTTTAAGATTAAATATTTACCCTTAGGGGACCTTATAGCTAATGACCTTATAAAGTTTCTCTAAAATTACTAGTTTAGTATTTTTATTACTTAGATTAATATAATAGATTAGTTATATTATTTAAAGTTATAATAAAAGGAAGAATTTCGAGATATTAGGCGTACTAGAAACCTTATGCCTAAGGTGCCCCCTAGTAAATAAGAGGTACCTAAACGATTTGAAAATAGCGTTACTCTTCCTACTATAAGGATAGAGGTTTAATGAAAATAATAGGGTTATTTAAAGTATTTCTCATAAGATATAAATAAAACATTAATAGTATTATTTAGAGGTTAGCCTATAAGTAAGGCTTTTGAGGCTAGAGGGGCGTATTAGGAATAATATATTCGAGTAGTGAAGTTTTCGCTAGAAGAAACCTTAGCTATAGTACTATCTCTATTAGGCTTCGCTTTACCTAAACTACTTAAAATAGAGCCTCGCGTAATATACTTAGCCATATTTAGTTACATATAATATATACTAGACTTTGCCCCCCTAATTACGTGTAATATTATTCTAACTCGAAGATATAGCTAGTAAATACTAGTACTAGATTATTAATAAAAGAAGATATAAGGTATTTTAGAAAGTTACTAGTGATATTATATTAGTTAATATTAATATTAATAACTTATATCTCGATTTCTATATAAGGATTCTTAAGTTTAGTAATACTTTTCTTAATAAACTTAAGGGGTTTTTCTTATAATTAAAATATTAATAATAACTAATATATATTATTATACTTTAAGCTAATATATAGAATCTATATTACTGAAAAATATTACTTATAAGTAAAAGGGTAACTATTAAAAATATTAGTATAGAGGAGAAGAAAGAAATATACTAAGTGAAAAATTAATAAATAATTTATTTATAGTATATAAAAAGGTTAGATTACTAGTGATTTTAGAAAGCGCTAACTAATTACTCTTATTAAGATATAATGAAAATAGTTAAATATATAACGGATTATAATAATTCTGTTAATTTCTTTTATTTAAGTAATTTATTAGTTTCTTTTATTTAAGCGCTAAAAGATCTATTTTAGGAACTATTTACCCTATTTTATTTATTTAGTATATTAGTTAAATAATATAAGAGTATCTCTAGCGGCTTTGCTACTAGGGGGGTATATGAGAATATATATAGCATTAAAGCTACTATACGACTCTATTAGTTATTATATGACTTGGGTAGCTTATATAAAATATAACTGTTCTATTTATACGTATTAGAATACTTTATTCTAGTTAGAAAAAAATATACTTTTTAATAACTTATTTTCAGACCATATACTATATTATTTATTTATCATATAATTTATAATACTTAAACCTTAGAAATAAATAAATTAGATAACAAGATCTAAACCTTGAAAGAAAGATACTAGAAAATTTAAGAAAAGAGAAAAGTTTATAAAAAATACAAAATAACTAGACAAATCTATAAATATCTAGAAGTAGATTCTTTAACTAAGAGAATCATAGTATTTAACTCTATTTCCTTTAATTCTAACAATAAAAATAAATATCTAACTACCTTATCAAGTAAAAGAAAATAGTATAAAGTATTTAGCATCCATAAATCAGGAAAATTATCCTCATCTAGATATATAGAAATTAGCACTTTCATAAATTAGCAAAAAAGAAAAACCTAAACTCGTATTAATTAAGTAATAATAGAAATACCTAAAACAGACAAAATATAATAATATATTAATACTATTATTAATATACTATTTAACTTAAAAAAACAATATTTCTTATATAATTACTAGTACTATTTACTTATATATAATACCCTATAAAAATACTTATATACCAAAATAATTAAGTGAATAGAATTATCACTATTTACTATTACTAATTACTTAAACTACTACTAAAATAAAATTATTATTTTTTTTAAAAAAAAGAAAATTAATAACAGATTCATTTATACATAGGGGTATATATATGAGATGGGGACCTGCGAGGGAAGTATAACTAATTAATAATATCTAATATATACCTAAATCCTATACCCCCTCCCCCCCTACTAGTATTAGAACTTAGAGAATACATCACATCTACCCCATCAGTTGACCAATCGTGCCAACTATCTTCTGCAGGAAAGGACAAAGTTGTAGAGGAATCTAGGCAACTAAGAACGGGTCGGCGCTCGCCCCCCCTTCCCTAACGGCGGGCGACCGTTTCCTTCGTAGCAGTTTCGGCCTAATTAGGCCTGGGAGGACGACACCACAAGCACGGGTATGCCCCGTAATAGTCCGCAAGGCACGCGAATCGATCGCGACACCGAACCAGAAAATAAGAGGGGAAGAACGACATGCAGGCGAGACTATTTGTTGGCTTGGCTCAGGCGCAATAGCGATGCGCTCGGGAATGTCCTTCCAGCTCTTCCGTCTCGATGCAAGGTAGTGTAGGTATGTGGTTCACGGAGTCCAAGTCGATCTGATTCGGCAGGCGTGCTCATGTATTACTCGAAAGGGATTGCGGATCAAGGTTGGCGCTACAGAAAGCAAACACACTTGTCGCAAGAACTTTTCAGCGCTTTGCAGGGAAACGTCCAGTGCAATGTTGTCGGAGCACAAGGCGAGACGCTGGAGGGCAGGCCAAAGTCAGGCAGTAGCGTGGCCGACGGGCTCATGGAGGGAGAGCATGGACACAGAAAAAACAAAGACAAAGACAAAAACTGTCATAAATAATACTGCCGTGGGCTACCGCCATAGGCGTGGGTTTGTAGTTAACAGGGGGTCCTAAAAGTTGTTGCACGTAATTAGGGGGCAAAATCTGGTGTGTATTGTGTGTAACTAAACGTGGCTAAGCGTAACGCGCGTAGTCCCATTTCGTCCAGTTAAAGTGGGGCGAGGCCCGTGGAGACGGCGCCGCGGCCGAGAGTTCTTCCGGCGAAAACTCTACTACTCAAACGCGTTATTCCTGATATACCCCTCTAGCCTCGAGGGCCTTACCTATAGGCTAGCTTTTCGAATAATACCATTAACACTCTATTTACATCTCATAAAAAGCACTCTAAATAACCCCGTTACCCTTATTAAACCTCTACCCCTATAGCAGGAAGAGTAGCGCTATTTTCAGGTTATTTAAGTACCTCTTATTTACTAGGGGGCGCCTTAGGCGTATAGCCTCTAGTACCCCTAATATCTTAAAATTCCTCCTCTCACTATAACTCTAAGTATCTTAACTAGTCTATTATATTAATTTATATAACAAAAACACCAAACTAACAACTTCAGAGAAACTTCGTAAAACCATTAACTATAAAATCTCCCAAAAACATATATTCAATCTTAAAACACCTTTACTAGACCTCTTAATATAACTAGTAATTATAAATATCTATATACTTTAACTTTATATATAGTTAAACCATTTTAGCTATTATAAAATATATTATCTACTAGTTATTATACTAGATTTAGATGGCTAGGCAAAACTCGTATACCCTACCTTTACTAAATATATTTATTAAGAGGTCTACTTAAAATATAATAATAAAATAACTAGCAAAAATAGCCTCTCAAATAGCCTAAAACAACACCAAAAACTCTACTTCAATTATTAAAATAATAATAATATTTTATTTATTAACATACTATACTATTAAGCCTCTAAAGAGACGTATAATATATACTTAAAAACTCTTTTAATTATTACTATTATCCACAAAACTAATATTTATAGTAATAATAAAACTATCAAACAAATCACCAGCTTCACAGCCAAACTTAAAACAAAAATTCTTCATCTCACCAAAATATCATATTATTCATTCAGCTTTAATATAGTAGTCATCTAAAGGGTTTTAGTTAAAGCGTAATAATTAGCTTACCGCATAAGCAATATCTAATCTCATCATAATAGTAGCATAATTAATAAAGCTAACATCTTATTAGTAGTACTTAATCTCCATATAAAAAGCTTGATTACGCTATAAGAGGAATTTATCAGGTTTTAGAAAAGTTTTAAATTATTTAATATATTATATATATTTTATAAAATACTTAAAAAGCTTTTCAATATATACTACTTATAAAAACTATAAGCATCGTACTACTTAATCTTAAATAACCTCAATACTAAAAAACTACTATAAATCCTTATTTCCCTCAAAATAATACTTCTTTTAGAAATCTACTAATAACATAAACACTTCAGATATATCTTTTAAAAAGAAAGAAAATATATAATTATCAACATAGAAAAAGAAAATAATATACATACCCCTTAAACTAATAATAAAGCTTTCTTATAACAAATTTAAAACCAAAATACTTAAAACTTACTTCTAAGTAATATTACTAGAAAAAAAGAGATCTCCAAAAACTATATAGCATTTTATTCAAACAATAAATCTTACTTTATATTTAATAACTTAGTAATATCTCTATATAAACAACCTCGTCAAATACTACACATACAAACATATTAACTATATCATATTAGAGCAGTTCAAAATCAAAATAATTAGCAATTACTATAAAAATTTAAAACAATATACCTACTAAAATTACTATATAAGTCTTATAGTTATCTCATAACTATTAATCTCTATAAATAACAAAGTAAACCTTAATTTTCAAGAAATACCTATACTTATCAAGCTTATAAGTATAAACCTAGTAATACCCTAAAATCTTCAAACCTCTCACAAAAGCCTTACTAACCTCACTCTAGGAACGAGATTCAATATAACTCCCGAGATAAGCTCTTTTAGCTACTACTATTACTTTAGTATATAANTAAGTAAGTACTACTAAATAAGACATAAATAACAGTAATAGCCTCTACTATAAGATTCTTAGAATAAGAACCTCTATTCCCCTACATTTTAAATACTCTCTAATATCCAATTCACCCTATAACTAAAATTCATTATTAAAAATCCCAACATCTATATCTTAAAATCCTCAAAAAAGTTAAACCTCTAGGACCCCTTCTAGTTAACTACTCACATAACTCTATAGCTACAAGTAGGAATATTTTAAAATATCTCAAAACAACTAAAAGGCGCTAGCTAAAAAGGCGGCTTTAAACGAAAACCTCTCTACTATAATATAGTATCTTATCTATCCCTTATACTTAACCCTCTCTAGTAATATCTAAACTCCTCGCCCCCCCATAGTCTCGTCTACGCAAATAAGATTATAGAAGAATATAATAAGTAACTCTAGAAAAATTATTAATACAAACTTCGCAGTTTTAAATACCTTATAAAGCTCAGGGGTAGCTACTATATAGACACAAGACCTCAAACTACTACAGCTACCTCCTATTATATCAATTACCTCGTCAAACTCTTTACTTAAACTCAAATAAATAACTAAGCTAACTTCAAGTAGCTCTACTATAATCATTTACTCTTATAACTATCAAGTAACTTTATTAGAATCAAACCATTTAAAGTTATTTTATAGAGAAATTAAATCTCTATTAAAAAAGAATATTTTATTAAAAGAAATATTATAAATTATAATAACCTTATTTTAGAATAAGTTCCATACCTAATACTAGTTAGTTAAAGTATAGCTAACTAAAAAGCTAACAAAAACACACCCCTCAAAGCATACTAGCTAGTTACGTTTTAACTTTATATTTATAATTAAAATAAAATATTTACAGCTATAAGTATAAAAGTAGGCCAAGTCTAGCCTCGCGGTATTATCCTTTCAAGTAACTTCATANAAGTAGTTTTATAAAATTTCTTATATAGTATTTACTAAGCTAATAAATAAAATAGTATTTAGTTATAAAGAAATACTATAATGTATAAAGTTTTAAGCTAGAGATTATAAAATAGTTAACTACTATACTTTATAGCTCTTATATAAGCTTTAATAATTACTTTAATATATTTAATACTTTTATTTTAACTTTAAGTATATAAAGTAAATAGCTTGAAATATATACCCTAAGAAGTAAAATCTAATTTTAACTTCTTATACCTATAGACTTTATTATTATACTTAGAAACCTTAATATTAATACTATACTAGTATTAAAAAAGTATTATAAAACTCTTAAATACTCCTATTATAATAGCTCTAATATAATTAAGAAAATAAAAATCCTAAGAATAATTAGTAGCTTAATCTATAAATATTAAAGTAGAAGTATAGCTACTATAGCCCTAGTAATAGGGGTAAAAGTTAAAAGTAATATATTCCCTAGAAGTAGTATATAAAGTACTCTTATACTTTATATAACAAATCTTTTATTTAGTTTTATTAATACTATATACTATATATACCCCCTAAATAGGCTAGTAATTATTATACTTTAAATAGCTATTAATAATCTAAATACTTTATATAATAAAAATGAAGTAGTTTAGAAATTTCCTACTAAAATACCCTAAATACTAATACTAGAACTATTAATTACCTTTTAGGAATCTTTAAATAATATCTATAATATACTAGTAATACTAGTAATATCTAAGAAAAAACTTATACTATACTAACTATATAACTAAAATAATTAAATTTTTATAAAATATATAGTATTCAAAGACTTACTAGTTATATTAAATATTAATAGTCATAATTTTAGAGTAGTTATTCCTCTATAGTTAAGAAAAATAGTTTAGCCTAATATCCTACTAGTAATTTTATTTCTATAACTACTAAAAAGAGATAAAATTGTAAGGATATACCTTATGGCTTGTATAGAGAACTGGGATAGCTAGGATCGGATTACTATATATATACGGATCGCGTGATATAGTAGCTTCAGGCTACTATAAGATAAAAGCCCTCTTATAGCTACTACTAGTTAGCCTACTAAGTTGAAGTCTTATAACCTATAGAGACCTACTTTTCTACTAAATACTCCTTCCCTTACTAGGCCTTTAGCTAATACCCTTATAATTNTTAGAAGGGGTATTATTAAAAACCCTCCTCGTAGTATATTTACTACACTACATCATAGCTAACTCAGCCAGAAGGCTAGCTATATAGTTACTATTATCTAAAGCTTTAAACTTTTTTCAAAAAGTCTAAATCCAAAACTAACAACTACTCAATCTTCTTTTTAGTTAAAATATTTAATACCTAGCCCTTATAAGCTAATTAAAAATATATATAGTAACAATACACTAAAGAGTAGCTTAAACTATACTTCAGAAAATATAAGGATTTATTAGAACCCTAAAAATATCTCTTATTATTTCAAATGTTCGAAGTAGTTATAGAAGCTTCAGTTAAAATATTAAAAGTACTATAGCCTATTTTACTATACTAGAAAAACTCGGGGAAGTATTAAATAGCTTCTATAATAGCCGAGATAACCTTATCTAGAAGTATTAAGTCTAAATAGCTATAAATCATAAGTATATAGCCCTACACGTAAGCTTTAATAGGCGAATAGGCTAGTGAAATCATAAGATTATAAATTTATAATACTCTAGTAATAAATAGAGTATAGTTAACTACTTAAGCCTTATATATAGTATCTTACTATTTCTAAAACTATACCTTAGTTATTACCTTTATAGTAAGATACTTAAGTCTCGGGAACTAGAATATTTTATAGTATACTATAATAGTATTTTAGAAGTATAGATTATCTATAATACTAAAGTAATTATAGAGGTTTATAGCTTATACTACTATATCCTCCTCTACATAGTAGTACTAGTACTATAACGCCTCATTTATATATTTAAAGATCTAACTTATTAAATAAACTTAATTTAAATACTTATATTAGTAATTTTAAGCCTTTGAAGTATAGAGATTATAGAAAACTATATAAACCTTTAGGCTTTTCTCTATAAAATCTATAATATCCCTTACTTAAACCTCTTTAGTAGTATCAACTAGGAATTATTAATCTTCCTTATAATTAATCCTTCTAAGAATAAAAAACTCGAAAATAACTAATTTAGGTATCTTATAAACTTATTAATACTACCTAGCTTTTAGAAAATTACTTAAAAGTAATTCTTAAAGAAGTTCTAGATAGAAACTTCGGCGAATTACTACTTTAAAGTTAAAGTACTCCTATAAATTATAAACCTTAACCTCCACCTAAAAAGTATTATACCAGGTAAGCCACTAATCAGCTCCCTTAAGGATCAATATAGAAGTATTTTCAGTAGATATCTTAATATTCGAAATATATAGATTTAAGTAATATATACTTTTTAGCCTAGTAGCTCTTCAGTATCGTAAGACTCTTAATTATTACACATAATTAAGGGGTAAAATCTGGTATATATTGTGTATAACTAAACGTAGCTAAGCGTAACGCGTGAGGTCCTATTTCAAGCGGTTTAAGTAGGGCGAGGCCCGGTAGAGACAGCGCCACAGCCGAGGTTCTTCCAGCGAAAACTCTACCACTCGAGCGCGTTATTCCTGACAAAAGTTATCAGATTGAGAGTGTTGCACGTAATTAGGGGGTAAAATCTGGTATGCATTGTGTGTAACTAAGCGTGGCCACGCGTGCCGCGCGAGGCTCTATTTCGAGTAGTTTAAGTAAGGTGAGGCCTATAGAAATAGCACTAATATCTAAGTTTAACTAGTATGAACTCTACCTCTTAAGTATATTATTTCTAATATATTTCTCTAGCTTTAAAGGTTTTATTTATAAGCTAGCTTTTTTAAATAATACTAGTTAAATCTTTTATTTATTTAGTTACTTTTACTCTATACCTAGAATAATATCTAAGCTCTTTACTTTATATATAGATTTATCTATAAATTTTACCTATTAATAGTATTTATGCTAATGCTAGTTTATAATTAGTTAAAATAGTAATGAAATTACTTATTATTATAGATAATTATATTCCTAGTTTTGATATTTAACTTTATAGTAGTAGAAGACTTCGTAGTAATAGTCTATATAAGGAAAGCCTTATCGAGACTAGCTAAAGTTTACTATATATAGCTAAAAGTAACTACTAAAATTATAGGGTTGAGAACTTTTTTAAATTTTTTAAAAATAGAATAAAATAGAGTATTTATTTTAAGATATAAAAGTTAGGTATTCTGTAATTTATTATTTTTCTACAACTATTAGTTTATCTGGAGGGTAAAATATACTATATGTGATCTTGTTATATAAATATAAAAAGGTCTAGTATTTATTATTATTATCATTATATTATATGTTATATATAATTAGGGGATAAAATCTAGTATATATTATGTATAACTAAATATAGCTAAGCGTAATATGTAAGGTCCTATTTTAAGTAGTTTAAGTAAGGCGAGGCCTAGGAGAAATAGTATTATAGCTAAGGTTCTTCTAGCGAAAACTTTATTACTTGAATATATTATTCCTAATATATTTCTCTAGCTTTAAAAGCTTTACCTATAAGCTAGCCTTTTGAATAATACTGTTAATATTTTATTTATATCTCGTAAGAAGTTTTCTAAATAATCCTATTATTTTTATTAAATTTCTATTTTTATAGTAGGAAAAGTAGTATTATTTTTAAATTATTTAGGTATTTCTTATTCACTAGGGGGTATTTTAAGTATAAAGTTCCTAGTATTCTTAATGTTTTAAAGTTTCTTTTTTTATTATAATTCTAAATATCTTAACTAGTCTATTATATTAATTTGAGTAATAAAAATACTAAACTAGTAATTTTAGAGACGTTTTATGAAACTATTGGCTATAAGGTTTCCTAAAATCGTATATTTAATCTTAAAATACTTTTACTAGGCTTTTTAACATAGCTAGTAATTATAGATATTTATATATTTTAATTTTATATATAGTTAAATTATTTTAGTTATTATAAAGTATATTATTTACTAGTTATTATATTAGATTTAGATAGCTAGGTAAGGTTTGTATTTTTTTTTTTTACTAAATATATTTATCGAGAAGTTTACTTAAAATATAGTAATAAAGTAACTAGGAAAATAGTTTTTTAAGTAGTTTAAAATAGTACTAAAAGTTTTATTTCAGTTATTAAAGTAGTAATAGTACTTTATTCATCAGGTTACTATATTATTAGGTTTCTAAAGAAATATATAGTATATACCTAAGAGTTTTTTTTAATTATTATTATTATTTATAAAGCTAGTATTTATAGTAATAATAAAGTTATTAAAAAGATTACTAGTTTTATAGCTAAACTTGAAGTAGAAGTTTTTCGTTTTATTAAAGTATTATATTATTTCTTTAGCTTTAATATAGTAGTTATCTAAAGAATTTTAGTTGAGGTATAATAATTAGCTTATTATATAAGTAATATCTAGTCTTATTATAATAGTAGTATAATTAATAAAACTAATATCTTATTAGTAATACTTGATTTTTATATAAGAAGCTTAATTATACTATAAGAAGAGTTTATTAGCTTTTAGAGGGGTTTTGAATTATTTAATCTATTATATATACTTTAAAAAGCACTTAAGGAGCTTTTTGATATATACTACTTATAAGAGCTATAGCTATTATATTACTTGATCTCGAATGATTTTAATACTAAGGAATTACTATAGGTTTTTATTTTCTTTAAAGTAATATTTCTTTTAGAAGTTTACTAATAATATAAGTATTTTAGATATATTTTTTGAGGGAAAGGAAAGTATATAATTATTAATATAGAAGAAGAAGATAATATACTTTTTAAACTAATGATAAAACTTTCTTATAGTAGGTTTAAAACTTAGATATTGAAAGTTTATTTCTAACTAGTATTACTAGAAGAAGGGGGATTTCTAAAAGCTATATAGTATTTTATTTAAGTAGTAGATCTTATTTTATATTTAATAACCTAGTAGTACCTCTATATAAACAATTTCGTCGAGTAATATATATATAAATATATTAACTATATTATATTAGAATAGTGTAAGATTAAACTAGTTAATAATTACTATAAAGGTTTAAAATAATATACTTACTAGAGTTACTATATAAGTTTCATAGTTATTTTATAACTATTAATTTCTATGAATAATAAAATAAGCTTTGATTTTCAGGAAATTTTTATATTTACTAAGTTTATAAGTATAAATTTAGTAATATTTTAAAATCTTTAAGTTTCTTATAAAAGCTTTATTAATTTTATTTTAGGAGCGAGATTTAATATAATTCCTAAGATAAGTTATTTTAGCTATTACTATTACTTTAATATATAGATAAGTAAGTACTACTAAGTAAGATATAAATAATAGTTATAATTTTTACTATAGGATTCCTGGAGTAGGAGTTTCTATTCTTCTATATTTTAAGTATTTTCTAATATTTAATGTAATTTATAGTTGAAGTTTATTATTAAAAATCCTAATACTTATATTTTAGAATTTTCAAGAAAGTTAAGTTTCTAGGATTCTTTCTAGTTAACTCTTTATATAATTCTATAGTTATAAGTAGGAGTATTTCAGAATATTTTGAAATAACTAAAAAATACTAGTTAAAAAGTAGTTTTAAATAAAGATTTCTCTATTATAATATAGTATCTTATCTATCCCTTATATTTAATTTTCTTTAGTAATACTTAAACTCCTTATTTCTTTATAGTCTTGTTTATATAAACGAGATCATAGAAGAATATAATAAGTAACTCTAGAAAGGTTATTAATACGAACTTTATAGTTTTAAATACCTTATAAAGCTTAGGGGTAACTACTATATAGATATAAGACCTCGAACTATTATAATTATTTCTTATTATATTAACTATTTTATTAAGTTTTTTATTTAGGTTCAAATAAGTAATTAAGTTAATTTTAAATAGGTCTATTATAATTATTTATTTTTACAATTATCAAGTAATTGTATTAGAATTAAATTATCTGAAGTTATTTTATGGAGAAACTAAATTTCTATTGAAGAAAAGTATTTTATTAATACAAATATTATAAATTATAATAATTTTATTTTAAAGCGGGTTCTATATTTAATACTAGTTAGTAAAAATATAGTTAACTAAAAAGCTAATAAAAGTATACTTTTCGAGGTATACTAGTTAGTTACGTTTTAACTTTATATCTATAGTTAAAATAAAATATTTATAATTATAAATATAAAAGTAAGCTAAGTCTAGTTTTATAGTATTATCTTTTTAAATATTTCTATAAAGTTTCTAGTATAGTATCTATTAGTTTAAAAAGTATATTAGTATTTAGTTATAAAGAAATACTATAACCTATAAGGTTTCAGGTTAGAGATTATAAAGTAGTTTACTACTATATTTAATAGCTTTTATATTAGTTTTAATAATAGCTCTAATATATTTAGTACTCCTATTTTAGCTTTAAATATATAGAGTAAATAGTTTAAAGTATATATTTCGAAAAATAAAGTCTAACTTTAATTTCTTATATTTAGGAACCTCGTTATTATATTCGAAAACCTTAATATTAATACTAAACTAGTATTCAAAAAGTACTATAAAACTCTTAAATACTCCTATAATTATAATTCTAGTATAATTAATAAAATAGAAGTCTTAAGAGTAATTAGTAGTTTAATTTATAAATATTAAAGTAGAAGTATAACTACTATAGTTTTAGTAATAAAAGTAAAAGTTAAAAGTAATATATTTCTTAAAAGTAGTATATAAAGTATTCTTATATTTTAAATAATAAATCTTTTATTTAGCCTTACTAATACTATATATTTTATATACTTCCTAAATAAGCTAATATTTATTATATTTCAAATAATTATTAGTAATATAAATACTTTATATAGTAGAGATAAAGTAATTTAGAAGTTTTCTACTAAGATACTTTAAGTATTAGTACTAGAGCTATTTATTATTTTTTAGGGGTTTTTAAATAGTATTCATAGTATAATATTAGTATTAGTAATATCTAAGAAAAAGTTTATATTATACTATTTATATAATTAAAATAGTTAATCTCTTATAAAGTATATAGTATTCGAGGATTTACTAGTTATATTAAATATTAATAGTTATAATCTTAGAATAATTACTCTTCTATAGTTAAAATAAGTAATTTAGCCTAATATTTTACTAGTAGTTTTATTTTTATAATTACTAAAAAGAAATAAGATTTATTACTAGAGTAGTATAGAAAGTATTAATATAGAAATATAACTTAATTTCTTTATTCTCTATAGTTTAAATAAAAATCTTAGTATTTCTATAACTTTTAATTAGTATAGGTTTTATATTATACTAAATATAGTTTCTTATAAAAGTTCTTCAAAAAGTTATAAAGTATTTTATATTTTAGAAGATATAAACTAATATACCTAAATCGAGGATAAAAGAATTTTCGAGGGAATATTACTAAAACCCTTTTTTATAATATATTTACTATACTAAATTATAGCTAACTCGGCTAGAAAGCTAGTTATATAGTTATTATTATCCGAAATTTTGAATTCTTTTTAAAAAATCTAAATCTAAAGCTAATAATTATTTAATTTTCTTTTTAGTTGAAGTGTTTAGTACTTAGCTTTTATAGGTTAATTAAGAGTATATATAATAATAGTATATTAAAGAGTAGTTTAGGTTATATTTTAGAAAATATAGGGGTTTATTAAAACCTTAGAAATATCTTTTATTATTTTAAGTATTTAAAGTAGGTATAGGGGTTTCTATCAAAATATTAAAAGTACTATAGTTTATTTTATTATACTAGAGAGATTTAGGGAAGTATTAAATAGTTTCTATAATAATTAAAATAACCTTATCTAGGGATATTAAGTCTAAATAACTATAGATTATTAGTATATAGTTTTAAATATAAGCTTTAATAAGTAAATGAACTAGCAAAATTATAAAATTATAAACTTATAGTATTTTAGTAATAGATAAAGTATAATTAATTATTTAAATTTTATATATAGTATTTTACTATTTCTTAAACTATATTTTAGTTATTACGTTTATAGTAAAATATTTAAGTTTTAGAAACTAGAGTATTTTATAGTATATTATAGTAGTATTTTAGAAGTATAGATTATTTATAATACTAAAGTAATTATAGAGGTTTATAGTTTATACTACTATATCCTCTTCTATATAGTAATACTAGTACTATAATATTTTACTTATATATTTAAAGATTTAACTTATTTAGTAAACTTAATTTAAATATTTATATTAGTAATCTTAAGTTTTTAAAATATAGAGATTATAGAGAGCTATATAGGTTTTTAAGCTTTTTTCTATAAAATCTATAATATTTTTTATTTAAACCTTTTTAGTAGTATTAGTTAGGAGTTATTAATTTTCCTTATAGTTAATTTGTCTAGGAATAAGAGGTTTAAGAATAGCTAATTCGGGTATTTTATAGGTCTATTAGTATTACTTAGTTTTTAGAAAGTTATTTAAGAATAGTTCTCGAGGAAGCTTTAGATAGAAGCTTTAGTATATTATTATTTTAGGGTTAAGGTATTTCTATAAATCGTAGGCTTTAGCTTCTACTTGAAAAGTATTATACTAGGTAAGTTATTTATTAGTTCTTTTAAGAATTAAAAGAGAGGTATTTTTAGTAGATATCTTAATACTTAAAATATATAATATATACTTTTTAGCCTAGTAGCTTTTTAGTATTATGAGACCCTTAATTGTTATATATAATTAGGGGATAAAATCTAGTATGTGTTATGTATAACTAAATATAGCTAAGTATAATACGTGAGGTTTTATTTCGAGTAGTTTAAGTAGGGCGAGGCTTAGTAGAAATAGTACTACAGCTAAGGTTCTTCTAGCGAAATCTCTACTACTTAAGCGTGTTATTCCTAATATTATATACCTATATATAAGTATATAAAGCTCTAGATTTATAGTATAGTACTACTATTATAGTACTTAGCTATACCTAGTAATAAGTATTACTAGGGGGGTATAAGGGTATATAGCTATATATACTTTATACTTATAAGGTATATAAATATGTATACTATATACGTATAGAAGTATATACGCCTCAGGTATTAGTGTATACTTCGTAGTATAGTATTACTAATACTAGTAACTTTTTCTTTTTATTATATATTTTATACTTTTTTTATTTATATATATAAGGGTATTGTGGTTAAAGGCTTAGTAAGGGAAGGAGTATTTAGTAAAAAGTAGGTCTCTGTAAGTTATAAGACTTTAACTTAGTAGGCTAATTAGTGGTAGTTATAAGAGAACTTTTATTTTATAGTAACCTAAGGCTACTATATCACGTAATCTATATATATAGTAATCCGATCCTAGCTATCCCAGCTTTCTATATAAACTATAGGGTATATCCTTATAACTATCCCCCCCTCTATAGGCTTTGGGCTTTAAGGCTTATAAACGCTATATAGCTGTTTTTTGAAAAAATAGCTTTGCTGGTTGTTTACTAACTATTTAGTGATTAATAATAAAAGGGGTTCTTCTTATATATATATTAATATATAAGAGTTGTTTATCCCACATATATATTAATATATAAAGGTTATCTTATATATATATTAATATATAACGGTTATTCTATCCTATATATACATATTAAGATATAAAGCTCCTATTACTATATTAAGTAAATAGTACTTCTTATAAGTATATTAACCTATAAAATCTCCTATTTATTAGTGAAGTTTTAGTATATTAACTAGGATTTTTAGGTGCACTAGGGTATCTGACCTTTTTGGTATATTAATTAGAAATCTTTAGGGCTAAACCTAGGGTATCTAACTTTTTCCTAATACTGATTAGGTACTAGGGTTTTCTGTAGCTAATTAGGCCCCCGAGGTATTAGTATATGTTTACTAGTAAAGCTCTTCTAGGCTTTTTTATTATACTATATAGCCCTAGGTTCTATATAGCTCTAGGGATTCTTTAGCGAGTTCTCAATAGCGAGGCGCTTGTAGTAAATACGCTAGTAAGCTACTTACCTGCTTTAGGTTTAACGTGGCTTTGGGGATCTTTCGGTAAACCTTTAGCGGTAAGGCGCTTATAGTAAACTTTTATAAAGTAGCCTAGTTTCTAGTAAAATGTATAGAATTTATTATAGTAATAAGTAGTTATAGTATAGCCTAACTTGCTATATACTTCGCATGAGAGGCGCTTATGCTTTTTAAGGTATTTATGCTTTTTAAAGCGTAGCCTTTTCGCTGGGGGCTTTTTAGTATTAGTTTCCCTATTGTGTTCAGGTACTAACCTTTTAGTAGTAGTAGTGTTCCTGATACTGCTACTAGATATTTCCTAAAGCTCCTAAAGGGTTTCCTAGAAATGCTTAGCTACTAGGGCTACTACTTTAGGTACTTAGTTATTAAACTTCTAGTATTATAAATACTATTAAAGTCTAGCCTCGAGGTAATAGAAGAAAGTAAAAGTATAAAGCTTCGATATTTCTATAGGGATACTTGGGGTTTTATAAATAACTAACTATTTAGTATAAAACTTTAGTAGGGACTAGCTTTTATACTGAAGTATATAAAGTATACTATAAAAGTATAATTCTTATAAAGTTAAGTTAGTTAATAAATAGCGAATAAATACTGTAAAGTTAGCTTATATGGGGTCTAGTAATGATAGTGTATAGTAGTAATTATATTACTAGGTCTATAGGCTATATACTAGCTTAATTATAGCTTACTAGATCTAGTATACTATAGAAGCTCCTAGGTATAGAGAATAGCTATCTTAAATTGCTATTAGCTAATTCTTGATTTTATATAGGATTGTACTTTTATAAAGAAAGCTATATAGGTAACTAGGGGGTTTTAAGTAATCTTTATAGTTAACGTTGCGAATAGATAGTATAAAGGTTACTATGCGTTTACTGCTAAATAGCTAAGTTAATATTATCTCTATAAAAGAGGATTATTATTTGAGAAGGTATATAAGTATTATTGTAGTTGTTGTTTGATATTTAGGTGATATAGTTGCTATATATTTAGCTGTAGTTATAGGTTTAGGTAGTATCGCTATAGTTTTAGTACTAGTTTCGGTAGAGTTTTCGGTAGCTATAATTTCGGGTATTATTGTTGCTTCTGGTACTAGTATTGTTGTTGCCGCGTGTTCGCTAACTATTTGGCGTAATAGAGCTATTATTGAAATCCCGGCCTTGCCCCTCTGGGAAGTAGAAGTTGAAGAGTTATAAGGGTATTATAGTTAAAAGCTTAGTAAGGGAAGGAGTATTTAGTAAAAGGTAGGTTTCTATAAATTATAAGATTTTAACTTAGTAGGCTAACTAGTAGTAGTTATGAGAGGGCTTTTATCCTATAGTAGCCTGAGGCTACTATATTACGTAATCTATATATNTAATCTATATCTATTCCTAGCTATCCCGGCTCTCCGTATAGGCTATAGGGTATATCTTTACAATATATAAAAGCTAGTGCTAAAAATACTATAATTATAAACTAAAAATGCTATTAAAATAGTATTAATAATAAGCGTAAATAGTATTAAAAGTAATTCTTTTGCCTTTTACTTAATAATATTCAAATACTTGTATTATCTACTTCGCTTAAGTTACCTATCCCTCTATTCAAATAGTTATATAGTTTGAATTAATAAATCCCTTAATAAATCTCTTAAAAGTATAGTTTAGCTATAATTTCTTAGTTTTTTCTAAGGGGTAGTTTTTAGGGTAATTAAAAGCTACTATAAAAGTATATAAGTTAGTAGAGTTACTAAGGATAGTATAAGAAGCTTTATAATAGTAGGGGTTTTATGTATTAGTAAAGCTATTAATATTAGTAGAGGAAAGTGTTTTATAGGCTTTAGGAGCGAGGCTATAGAGGCTTTAGATAGTAGTAAAGCTATAGGGGCCTTAGAGGTTGGCGAGGCTATAGGGTTTTTAGAGGGTAATAAAGCTATAGAGGCCTTAGAAAGTATAGCTATTAGGAATAACGCGTTCGAGTAGTAGAGTTTTCGCCGGAAGAAACCTCGGCTATAGCGTTATCCCTATAAGCTTCGCCCTATTTAAACTACTTAAAATAGGACCTTACGCGTTACGCTTAGCTATATTTAGTTATATATAATATACATCAGATTTTACCCCCTAATTACGTGTAATAATTAAAAGTCTCACGATACTAAAGAGCTACTAGGCTAAAAAGTATATATAACCTGAATCTACGTATCTTAAATACTAAAATATCTATTAAAAATACCCCTTTTTTAGTTCTTAAAAGAGCTAATTAGTAGCTTACCTAATATAATACTTTTTAAGTAGAAACTAAAGCTTATTATTTATAAGAATACTTCAACTTTAAAATAATAATACGCTAAAACTTCTATTTAAAACTTCCTCGAAAACTACTTTTAAGTAATTTTCTAAAACCTAAGTAGTACTAATAAGCCTATAAGATACCTAAATTAGCTACTTTTAAGCCTCTTACCCCTAGAAGGATTAATTATAAGGAAAATTAATAATTCCTAGTTAATACTACTAAAGAAGTTTAAGTAAAGGATATTATAAACTTTATAGAGAAAAGCTTAAAAGCCTATATAGCCCTCTATACTTTCTATACCTCGAAGGCTTAAGATTACTAATATAAGTATTTATATCAAGCCTATTTAATAAATTAAATCCTTAAGTATATAAGTAAAGTACTATAATACTAATATTACTATATAGAAGAAAATATAATAATATAAATTATAAACCTCTATAACTACTTTAGTATTATGAATAATCTATACCTCTAAAATACTACTATAATATATTACAAGACACTCTAATCCCTAAAATTTGAATACCTTACTATAAAAATAATAACTAAAACGTAGTTTTAGAAGTAGCAAGACGCTATATATAAAACTTAGATAGTTAACTATACTTTATCTATTACTAGAAAACTATAGGTTTATAATCTTATAATTTCGCTAGTTTACTTACTTATTAAAGCTTATACTTAAAGCTATATACTTATAATCCGTAACTATTTAGACTTAATACCCTTAGATAAAATTATCTTAGCTATTATAAAAACTATTTAATATTTCCTTAAATCTCTCTAGTATAGTAAAATAAGCTATAGTACTTTCAACGTTTTAATAGAAGCCTCTATACCCCTTTCGAATACTTAAAATAATAAGAAATATTTCTAAAGCTTTAATAAACCCCTATACCCTCTAAAGTATAACTTAAGCTATTTTTTAGTATACTATTACTATATATACTTTTAGTTAGCTTATAAAAGCTAAGTATTAAATAATTTAACTAAAGAGAAGATCGAGTAATTATTAGCTTTAGATTTAGACTTTTTAAAAAAAGTTCAGAACTTTAAATAATAGTAACTATATAGCTAGCTTTCTAGTTAAATTAGTTATAATATAATATAATAAGTATATTACGAGGAAAAGCTTTAGTAATATTTTTTCTAAGACTTTTGTATCCTTAATTCAGATATTTTAGTTTATATTTTCTAAGATATAGAATACTTTATAATACTTCGAGGAATTCTAGTAAGAGACTATATTTAGTATAATATAAAACCTATATTAATTAAAAACTATAAAGATACTAAGATATTTATTTAGATTATAGAAAGTAAAGAAATTAATCTATATTTCTATAAAATAGCTTTCTATACTACTTTAATAATAAACCTTATTTCTTTTGAGTAGTTATATAAATGAGACTACTAGTAAGATATTAGGCTAAATTACCTATTTTAATTATAGAGGAGTGATTACTCTAAGATTATAGTTATTAATATTTAATATAGCTAATAAGTCCTCGAATATTATATACCTCACGAAAAATTAACTATTTTAGCTATATAGGTAGTATAGTATAAGCCTTCTCCTAGATATTACTAGTATTAGTATTATATTATAGATATTATTTAAAAACCCCTAAAAAGTAATAAATAGCTCTAATACTAGTACTTAGGGTATCCNATTTAAGGTATCCTAGTAAAGAGTTTCTGAATTACCTCGTCTCTACTATATAAAATATTTATATTACTAATAGTTATTTAAAATATAATAGATATTAGTTTATTTAGGGGATATATAGAATATATAGTATTAGTAAAGCTAAATAAAAGATTTATTATATGGAGCATAAAAGTACTTTATATATTACCCCTAGGGAATATATTACTTTTAACTTTTACCCTTATTACTAAAGCTATAGTAACTATATTTCTATTTTAATATTTATAGATTAAACTACTAATTACTCTTAAGAATTCTATTTTATTAACTATACTAGAACTATAATTATAAGAATATTCGAGAGTATTATAGTATTCCTTAAATACTAGTATAGTATTAATATTGAAATTTTCAAATATAATAATAAGGTCCCTAGGTATAAGAAGTTAAAGTTAGACTTTACTTCTTAAAATATATACCTCGAGCTATCTATTCTATATACTTAAAACTAAAATAAAAGTACTAAATATATTAAAGCTATTATTAAAGCTTATATAAAAGCTATAAAATATAATAGTAAACTGCTTTATAATCTCTAGCCTAAAATCCTATAGGTTATAGTATTTCTTTATAATTAAATACTAATATACTTTTTAGGCTAGCGAATACTATACTAGAAATATTACAAAAATTACTTGAAAAGAAAATACTACGAAACTAGACTTAGTTTACTTTTATACCTATAACTATAAATATTTTATTTTAACTATAGATATAAAGTTAAAATATAACTAGCTAGTATACCTCGAAAAATATACTTTTATTAGCTTTTTTGTTAATTATACTTTAACTAACTACTATTAAGTATAGAACTTACTATAAAATAAAGTTATTATAATTTATAATATCTTTTTTAATAAAATACTCTTCTTTAATAGAAATTTAACCTTTCTATAAAATAATTTTAAATAGTTTAATTCTAATAAAGTTACTTAATAGTTATAAAAGTAAATAACTATAGTAGAACTATTTAAAATCAGCTTAGTTACTTATTTAAACTTAAGCGAAAAGCTTAATAAGATAATTAATATAATAAGAAGTAGCTATAATAGTTCGAGGTCTTATATCTATATAGTAGTTACCTCTAAACCTTATAAGGTATTTAAAACCACGAAATTCATATTAATAATTTTTCTAGAATTACTTATTATATTCTTCTATAATTTTATTTATAAATAGTTAGATTAAAAGTCTTTAATCTATTTAAAGTTATATACCNAGTTATATACCTCTCCGGGACCCTTTAAAAGTAGTTATACCTAGTTATTAGCTCTTACTTTATTTACCCTATAGATACTACTAGTACTAAGGAACTATTTAAACGGAGGAAACCTTAAGTAGTAAATAATATAATTAGTTAATACGATAATTAACAAATAGGGAAGGTATAGGCCTATCTATTATAGTTACCTTTTAAGGATTATAGTTATATGATACTAGATACTAGTTAGTATAGTACTTATTACTAGCTATTAATAGTTACGAAGCTATTAATAGCAAGTAGTAAGTACTAATAGATAGTAGTAGGTATCATATAGTTTACGTAATCGGAAGGTATATATATACTTACTAGTTATACTTACCCGCCATAGGATTCGAACCTACTACCCTTACTATAATAGTAAGAGCTAGCTAGATATTAAACTACTACGTTAAGCAGGACCTCTATTAATCTATAAGAAATCTTTTTTTTTTTATAACTTTTTTTTATTTCTCTAAATTTATATAACCTATTATTCTATACTTATTATAATACTATTACTTTACTACTTTTCTATGCTTTTTCCTTTCTTTATATTTCTTTAATTATTATNCTACTTTTTTAGCTAGTACTTTTTAGTTATTTCGAAATATTTTAAAATACTCTTATTTATAACTATAGAATTATATAAATAGTTAACTAGAAGAAGTCTTAGAAATTTAACTTTCTTAAGGATTCTAAGATATAAATATTAGGATTTTTAATAATAAACTTTAGTTATAAAGTAAATTAGATATTAGAAAGTATTTAAAATATAGGGGAATAGAAGCTTTTATTCTAGGAATCCTATAATAGAAACTATTACTATTACTTATATTTTACTTAGTAGTATTTATTTATTTATATATTAAAATAATAGTAATAGCTAAAAAAGCTTATCTTAGGAATTATATTAAATCTTGTTTTTAAAATAAGATTAGTAGAACTTTTATAAGAAATTTGAAGATTTTAAAATACTACTAAGTTTATACTTATAAGCTTAATAAGTATAGGTATTTCCTAAAAATCAAAATGTACCCTATTATTTATAGAGATTAATAGTTATAAGATAACTACGAGATTTATATAATAACTCTAATAAGTATATTATTTTAAACCTTTATAATAATTACTAATTACTTTAATCTTAAACTACTCTAATAT
>RYZW01000651.1:0-27423 GCA_004367215.1 Colletotrichum trifolii
TATTAAAACCTAGTCTAATATACTAATAGTCTTAATTATAATAATTATAGCTAGATATTTCTATACTTATCTTATAATTATCTTTTTATAAGTAGTTATATAGATTTCGAGGAGATTTCAGTTCTATTATAAAAGTATAGTATACTACTATTCTAGCTTTTAAGTTATACTAAAAGTAGTTTAGTTATAGAAAAGTAATAAATTATAGAATACCTAGTTTTTATATCTCGAAATAAGTACTCTATTTTATTCTATCTTTAAGAGGTTTAAAAAGATTCTTAACTTTATAACCTTATAACCTTAGTAGCTACTTTTAAGTATATATATTGAGCTTTAGCTAGTCTTAATAAAACTCTCCTTATATAAACTATTAGTACAAAGTCTTCTATTATTATAAAGTTAAATATTAGAACTAGGAATATAATTGTCTACGATAATAGGTAATTTCATTACCGTTTTAACTAGTTATAAGCTAGTATTAACACGAATACTATTATCGGGTAGAATTTATAGTTAAATCTATATATAAGGTGAAGAGCTTAGATACTATTCTAGGTATAGAGTAAAAGTAACTAAATACTATATATCTTCTTAGAAGCTTAATAGTATAGTAAACTAATAAATAAAATACTATTACTATTTTAATAACTAAAGTAGAACTTTTAATATTATTGTAAGCTATTCAAGAAACTATTTTTATTAGTTATTTTATTACTATATTCTAAATAGACCCTATAGAAAATAAATTCAATAGAAATAAAATATATAAATTTTACTTAGCTATATAAATCTAATATAATAACTAGTATATAATATACTTTATAACTATTAAAATAGTATAATTATGTATAAAGTTAAAATATATAGATATCTATAACTACTAGCTATACTAAAAAGCTTAGTAGAGATATTTTAAGATTAAATATATACTTTTAAGAGACCTTATAGCTAATAGTTCTACAAAACTTCTCTAGAACTACTAGTTTAGTATTTATATTACTTAGATTAATATAACAAACTTATTAAACTACTTAGAAATATAATAAGAAGAAAAACTATATAAAGTTAAAAATACTAGAAGTATAGAGATATTTAAAGTATTTTTAGTAAAGAAGAAATACCTAAATAACTTAAAAATAGTACTACTTTTCTTATTATAAAAGTAGAAGGTTAATAAAAATAATAAAGTAATAGAAAAGCCTCTTATGAGATATAAATAGAAGGTTTAATTAGTATTATCTAAAAAGCTAGCCTATAAGTAAAATCTTTAAAGCTAGAGGAGTATATCAGGAATAATATACTTAAGAGGTAGAGTTTATACTAGGTAAACCTCGGATATTAGTACTATTTCTATAGGCCTTATCTTATTTAAACTACTTGAAATAGAGCTTTACGTAACACGCGTAGCTATATTTAGTTATATATAATACACACTAGATTTTACCCCTTAATTATATAGAACAGCAATCGCGACTAGTAGCTATATGCCTTCTGATTACGTAAACCAAGTAGTAACTACTACTAGCTAGCTAGTAGTAAGCTCCGCTAACTAGTAGTATTAGTAATACGTAACTACAATCCTATAATAAGTAATCACGATAAATATAAGTATATATATACTTTCTATTTATTAGCTATTATCTTAACTAACCATATTATTACTATTCAAGGTTTTCTCTATTTAGATAGTTCCTTAGTTTTAGTATTATCCCTTAAGTATATAAAGTAAAAGCTAATAACTAAGTATAGTTTCCTCTAAAAGATTCCCGAGAAGTATATAATCTTAAATAGATTAAAGACTTTTAATATAAGTAATGAATAAGATTATAAAGGGGTAAAGAGTTTAAATATCCCTAGAGAAAATTAAGTATAAAGGATAGATAAAGTACTTTACTAGAATAACTAGGAGATTTTTATTTCAAACTACTTTTTAATGAGTGTTTTTTAGTTATTTTAAGATATTCTTAGATACTTTTACTTATAGCTATAAAGTAGTATTAGTAATCAACTAGAAGGAATCTTTGAAGTTTAACTCTTTTGGAAACTTTAAGATATAAAAATTATGACTTCTAATAATAAACTTTAATTATAAAGTAAATTATATATTAAAAAGTATTTAGAATATAGAGGAATAGAAGTTCTTATTCTAGGAATCCTATATTAGAAACTATTATTATCATCTATATTTTACCTAAAAGTATTTATTTATCTATATACTAAAATAATAGTAGTAGCTAAATAGATTTATTTCAAGAATTATATTAAATTATATTTTTAGAGTAAAATTAGTAAAGCTTTTATAAATAATTTAAAGATGTTAGGGTATTACTAGGTTTATATTTATAAGCTTGATAAGTATAAGTACTTCTTAAAAATTGAAGCTTGACTAGTTATTTATAGAGATTAATAATTATAAAAGAATTACAAAACCTATATAGCTATTCTAGTAAGTATATTATTTTGAACTTTCATAATAATTACTAATTACTTTAATCTTAAGTTACTTTAATATAATAGAATAAACATTTATATATACATATAATACTTAACGAAATTATATATATAGAAGTATTACTGATTTATTAAATACTAGGTAAGATTTATTATTTTAATAAAGTACTATATAGCTTAATATAGCTTTTAGAGATTTCTTCTCTTCTAGTAATACTACTTAGAAATAAACCTTAGGTGTTTTAACTTTAAATTTATTTTAGGAAAGTTATATTACTAGCTGAAGAGGTATGTTATATTCTTCTTCTATATTAACAACTATATACTTTCTTTGCCTTTAAAAGATATTTCTAAAGTATTAATATAATTAGTAGATTTCTAATAGAAATACTATTTTAAGAGAAATAAAGACTTATAGTAGTTTCTTAGTATTAAAATTATTCAAGATAAAGTAGTATAATAGCTATAGTTTTCATAAGTAGTATATATTAAAGAGCTTAAAAAATATTTATAAAGTATATATAGGATATTAAATAACTTAGAGCATCTGTAAAAACTAAAAAGCTCTTCTTATAATATAATTAAGCTTCTTATATAGAAATTAAGTATTACTAATAAGATATTAGTTTTATTAATTATCCTATAGTTATAATAAAACTAGATGTTATTTATATAATAAACTAATTATTATATCTTAATTATAACTTTTTAGATATTTATTTTATAGAAGCTAACCCGCTTAACGTAGTAGTTTAACGTCTAGCTAGCTCTTACTATTATGGCAAGAGTAGTAGGTTCGAATCCTGCGGCAGGCAAGCGTAACCGGTAAGCATATGCCTTCTAATTATATAAACTATAAATAGCAACTACTACTAATTATTAGCGTTTACTAATAGCTGTTAGAATAGCTAGTAACTATCTGATAGCTAGTAATAGGTACTACTAGCTAGCTAGTATCTAGTATTACGTAACTACGATCCTTAATAAGTAACTACAATAGATAGGCCTATATTTTCCCTATTTATCACTATTATATTGATTAACTATATCTTATTACTTGAGGTTTTCTCTATATACGGTTCCTCAGAACTAGTAGTATCTAGTAGGTAAATGAGGTAAGAGCTAATAACTAGGTGTAACTACCTTTAAAGGGTCCTAGAGAGGTATATGACTTTAAATAGATCAGAGACCTTTAATACAACCACAAAATAATTATATAGAAGCTAAATAAATAATATAATATTTTAGTAAGATAAAGAATTTTTATTTGAAGTTAAGTTATAAGGCTAGTAATTTATTTAATAGTTTTATTATTCCTAAAAATACTAGCTCTATAGATAATAGTAGAAATTAAAAATATTTTTCAGTATATATTATATATCTCTTTAGAAGCGTAATAGTATAGCGAGTTAGTATTACTATTTGAATAACTAAAGTAGAGTTTTTAGTATTATTTTAAGCTACTTAAGAAGTTATTTTCGCTAGTTATTTTACTATTATATTCTAAGTAAACTTTATAATAAATATTTAATAAAAGTAAATTATATAAGCTTTACCTATTTAACCGAATTTAGTATAATAGCTAGTAAATAATATATTTTATAATTACTTAAACAGTATAATTATATATAAAATTATAGTATTGAAATAGGCCATGGCTGAAAGGGCTTAGCTGACCAAAACCAACTAACCACTCCTAGCTATAACACTTGAAAAAGCTTCACGTATACTACATATACGTAATTTCGTAGAAAAGGCAAAAACAGACAGAAAATCTTCGAAAAATGTTTAATAAAAAGACTAACTTATTCGCAGATCTATAAACCAAGAATTAATATTTTCTGAATAGTAGGTCCTAAATTATTAGAAGAAGAGAAGTTAATTCTTTTACCTATATATTACAAATTACCTTATTTATACTTAGATTACTATAAGCCTACTTATAGCGTATATTTATAACTATTCACAGGCCTAGCCCTATCACAATCCTCCCCTTAAGTTTATTCTCAGTTCCCATAAAATAAACCTAATAATTTATCTATAATATCGAAGTTCTCTCTAGTCAAAACATAGTAATTATTAAAAATCCTCTTAAATATAATAATTCTCTAAGTATTATTAATTATTATAGTTAACTTACTATTAATCCTATTCAAATCCTTGAATAAAACGAAACTATCTTTCCTATATAACTAAGTAAGAAAAAATATAATTAATAGATTTACAAGAAGTATTTTCTATAATCTACTACTACTAATTTACTTACTAATTAATAAACTAGTCCCTCGAGTATATCTTTATAGCTACGAAATCTAACCTAAGGGGGTAATTAGGTTATAAAAGTAAGCTATAACTAATAGGGATAATTACTAATAATACTTAAATAGTAAATAACTTAGGTATCTTTGAGGATTATCTCGTAGCTTCTCGATATTCTAGCTTTTCGCTATACTACTAGCTAGTACTTCTTAGGATCCTAGGTCTATTAATAGTTTTATATAGAGTTTATCATTATTACAGAGTTATTTATAGTTTAGGAATTTTAAGCCTCGGGGTTCTATATCCAGGAACCTTTAAAGTAATATCTATTTATACTTACTTTATAAAAACTAGAAGTAACCTAGTTACCTTTTTATTGAATATATAGATCTATAAATCCTAATTATATTAATAAAGATTAATTAATATAAAATCTAGTAGCAGGTAATTACCACGACTTTAGTAATATTACTCTATTATAACTAAATAGGATAGAAAGTTACTATAATTAAATTAATAAAACCTAAATACCTTACTAATTAATAATTACTACCTATAAATAAAAAAGTTAACCTTAGAATTACTACAATAATAATCCTCTATATATTAAAGATTTTCCCGAATATCTAAAACTCTATTATAGATAAAAGCCCTAGACTATTTAATAGCTTTTAAACTATATAAGTACTTATCCTATTATTACTCTATAAAAACTATATAAGTATTAGTTTATAAGATATAAAGTATATCTTTAGATATACCAGCTCCCCTATAAAACTCTTAGAAATTATCGACTTCTTTAATAAAATTATTATTACTAGAACTTCCCTATAAAGAATCCGAGTAATATATATAGCTATTTAGTTAGTCTATAGTAAGGTTAACCTAATAGTTTCTACTATAATAATATAAAAAAACTATAATATTAGCGTTATAGAGTTACTTCCAGTTTAAGAAATTACTTTATCTTACTTATCAAGTTTTACTATTAATAAATAATATTTCCTAAGTATTCTAAAGAGATCTATCAGAGATATAAAAAAAGTTAGCTAGCTTTATTCATAAACCTATCCTAAGTAAAAAAGTAAGCTTAATACTATCTAATATATCTTCTAGTTAAAATATACCTTTAGTATTATAGAGTATTATATAATCCTTAGTTTCTTTTTATTATTTATCTAGATTTAACTTTAAAAAACCTAGTTCTTCTTTATAATATCTAATAAAATACTTCACTAAAGTTTATCTATCTCTATACTAATTAATAATATAGAATAGTTTTTACTAGTATAGACTAGGTTTCTAGCTATACTTAGGAATAGGAAAATTAATACTAAATAGATTAGCTTTTATAAATTAAAACTTCTTTTATATAAATCTATAAAAACTAAGGTAAAAGTATAGAGAATTATAATAGTCTAAGTACCCTTCTAGGTAACTATTAACTAGAATATAGGAAAGCTTTTTAACTAGGTCTTATATAAACTATTATCTAGTAGTAGTATTCTAGATATTTACTTTCTTTATAACTAAGAATAAAGATAAGGGAATAATAATTTATAAAGTTTATAAATAAGCTTTATTTATAACTAGAAAGAGTTCTAAGTTTCCTAGTAAAAGTATAGGGATATTATTATCTACGCCTAGTAGTATACTTAACTTCTTAAGTTTTATATACTTTACGCCTAAGAACTTTTTATAGTTAACTTATATATTCTTCTAATAAACTATAGTATCTTTCTTATTATTATCCTTATAGTCTTGAAACTATTCTAAGAAATCAGGTTATTTAGCTACTAGAGCTTCTCTAACTAGTATATCTAAATAAAATTCGCAAGTAAAATATAACTTCTAAGTAACCTCTATAGTTTTATAGCTTATAAGTCTTTTAGGAACCTATCTAATATTAAATATAATCTTTACTTAATTAAATATTATAAAAGTAAATATTTATTAAAGGTAATTATTCTAAGTATATATTATATAAGTTGACTAAGTAATTAGTTAAAAAGAAGTTTAGAAGTCTTTTAATATAATTAGGTTTATAAGTACTATTATTATTCTATAGTGTAATTTTCTATTACTATCACGCTATTAATTATCTTAATACTAAGCTTATCCTTTATCCTAATTAATAATAAGATATATCTAGGTTTTACTATTTTTCATATCGTAACGTATAATAATAATCTAGAATTACTAGTATCTTAATACTTCTCTATAGTACTAAGCAGTTTCCCTATAATTCTTATCTATTACTAATAGGATATAGAAATTATATAATTTGGTATATTCTTAAAATATTTATTAGTAACTTGTAATCTATTCATCTCTATTAAGTAACTCTCTATATTTAATATAACTTAATAAGTTATATAATAATAAGATATAGATATCTAGGAAACCTCGCGATACTAAAGAAGTTAGTCTATTAACTATTCCTTAAAATATATTAAATAGTAGTTCTCTTATTATTATACTTCTAGTTAATATCTATAAAGAGAACTAGGATTAATTAAGCTTAATATCTAGTTAGGGATCTCGAAACTAGTTATTATAAATTCCTAGCTTTAAGTATAAGACTTAGTTACTACTATTTAGGTATTACTTATAAAGTTAACTATCTTATAGTATCTTAAGAACTTCTACTAATTAGAAATTAAGGACTAGGGAAGTAAGTATAATAGAGTATTCTTCTATAAACTTATTTATTTATTTAGGGTTATAGAAATTATAAATAACTAATACTAGAATTAGTTTAATATTTATAGTAAATAACTTACCTAATAAATTATATTAGAGAAAATAGATTTTTATAAGTTAAGTATTATAAAGAAATAATTCGTAGAACTAAACTATAATATTGAGTTAATAATAAAGAAGGAGTATAGAGTTATAAATCTTGTAAGATTTTGGACTTAGTATATAATAATATATATATATATATAGAGGGAAGTTCTAAGATCTATCCCTCAGGATAAAAATACCTCTTTTTATAGTTATAGGTTTATAAAAAGTGAATCCTAGTTATTATAGATTTAAGAAAGAGTAAATTACTATTCTTATTATGAATAATAAATAAATAGTAATATTATTTAGATAAAAGGTTTCTTATTAATACTAAAAAGTATAAAAAAAAACTTTTTTTTCTAAGTTAATTAGTTTTTTTCCTTATTAAATATACTTTAACTCTTCTTATTATTTATTTTTATCTATAAATTACCTTATTATTATATTACGATTTAATCACTTTCTTCCTAGTAAAGTAATTAATATTCTAAAATTATAATTCTTTAATAAACTTCGTGAGATCTTCTTAATCTATAACTTAAGTCTCCGTATTCCTTAGGAAACTATTAATAATATATTATATTAGGTCTTAATTAATCCTTTTAAGCTTTTAGTATATACTTTTCTTTTTATTTTATACTAAATATCCCAATTAAGATATTTCTTAAAACTTTTACTAATTTTATATTTTTTAGATTTAAAATACCTTAGAATAAGTATTTCGAAGTAGGTTTTACTTATTAGGTCTATAGTTTTAAGCCTCCTATATAGATATAGGTAAACTTCTAGCGAGTTTTTATAGGACTTTATAATTACGAATTTATTTAAGAGTATACCCGAGGTATGTTTACGTTTTATCGATGAGTATTTATCTATAGTAGTATTATTTTCTAGATTAAAACTTAGGTTTATAAGTTATTTTAATACTTAACTACTATCTATAGCTTTTTTATTCAAAACTATAGTAGTTAAAATGCTATCTTTTATAGTTATTACGAAGAGTATACTTATGCGACTTATAATGAGAAGACTGGTTTTTAGGTCTGTGATCTATATTTTAAGTATGTTTTGTTACTTAGTAGCTTTTATACTAACTATTTCTTTCATGAAACCTAGAATACTTATTCTTTTAACTTTAAAGTAATTTATAAGAAATTTAGTTTTAGTTTCTATTATATAGATAAGATATATTATCTTAGTAATAAATATAATAGCTTTCCTATTCTTAAGTTAAAGATTCTTTAAGAGTTCGAGAAAACTATTATTAATACTATTAATATATTCTTTTTTAAAAAATAATATAAAATAGATTTTCCTTAGTAGGAGAAAGACTTTAAGGTTCCTAATGCGTTTTTTACTTTTTTAGCTTATCTTTTTATATATAATCTACCTATTATATTTAGTATTACTTTTCTTATTAAGAAGTATAAGTTTTAGATTTAAGAATAATATTTTCTTATAAGATAAGAATTATTAGTCTTTATATTTATAGAATTAGGTTTATTAGTAAGAATAAAGTAATTATTATTTAGTATATCTATGAATATAACCTAGTTATTATAGGTAATAGAGAAATAATAAAAAGAATAATAAAAAGTAAAGAATAATAAAATAGGAAAAGTATTTTATAAATATTTATTATATTTTTTTTTAGTTAATAAGTCTTTTTTATAAGTAGGGTTCTTTTTTTCCCTAAAGTTATAGATTATATTTTATTAGCTAGAAATTTCCTTAAACTTATATTTATAAAAAAAAGAGAAATAAAATAAGTATTTAGAATAAAAAAAATAAGTATCTAAATAAGTATAATAATTAAATAATAAGTATATAAATCTATTTCTAAATAAATAAGTATTATATTTATCCTTGTTAGATTATTATATTTTAGTATTGATTCTTTAATAATTAAGTTATTACTAGAATTTAAATCTTAAATTTAGGATTTTATAGTAATTTCTCTACTATATATTTAATATTTAGGAAGTATTCCTATTATTAAATAGTTAGTTTATCTAAAATATTATTATTAGTTTCTCTGGGGATTATAGGTTCTTCTTTTTCTTCTTCCTCCTTATTATCTTCTTTTATAAGTTCTCCCTAGGCTGGGAAAACTTTAGATAATTCTTTCTCTAGATTAGATCTATGAATATCTAGATTTATAGGTTCCTAATACTTTTTAGGTACCTATATAAATTTCTATAATTTATTTCTTCTAAATATTACTTTAGTAATTTTTTCCCTATATAGGGTTTCTAGTTAATATAATAAAGAGTCTAGTACTTATAAATGAATCTGAAAAAAGTTTATTTATTAATATTCGAGTTTCTTATTAGAAGGTTTATTGATTACTTTTTTAATATTATAAACTAAAACTAAATTGCTAGGTTCTAGTTACTTGTCCTGTAAGGTATTCCCCTTTCTTCTATTAAAACCCTTTACTACTTTTTAGTATTAGTTTATAATTATTACTGCTACTATTTCCCTATTTTTATCTAATTATGTAAAAGTATAGATCTTGATATTTAACTCCTCCTTAGGTGTTTTTATTAATACCTAGTCTAATACTTTTTATATTAGTATAAGTATTTCTATTAGTATAACTGTTTTGTATCTATATTTTAAATAGAAAAGCGTAAATCCTATTAATACTTATACTATTATTCAGTTTATAAATAAAGCTATAGGTAGAAGAGGCTTAGGGTTTTTATTATTATTACTTTGTAGTTATACTAATAATATATAAGTAATAGGTTAGTATTTAATTTCGATAACTCTATTAGCTTATAAGTTATAGGCTGAGGTAATTTTATATTTTAGCTTATATTATTTATTAAATTTAATAATAAGCTTTTTATTCTTAAGTTTTCTATTTATAATAAAGATACTATAGAAGCTATGATATGTAATAACTTTTTCTTATAAGAATTTTATAATTACTTTTAAAGTTAGTTTTAGAAGTTATTAAGCTTCTAGTTAGCTTATGAATATGTTTCTAGTTTTAATAAGATATTACCTTCTTATTTTCTAAATATTTAAGTAGATATAGTTAAAAAGTAATCTTTAAAGAGTAGTAAATCTATAAAGGTTTCCCGTTTTACGCGTTTTCCTCTTCTAATAATCCGGATAATACTTAACTATTTCTTTTATTTCTTTATATATATTAGGCTAGTAATACTAGTTAGCTAATCTCTTATAAACTACTTCACTTCTTTAATATTTATTCTTATTATATATTATTAATATTAGTTTCTTCTTAGTATTTTCCCTATTAATAATTTATTTTAGAATTATATAAAATAGTATTAGATAAGTAAATAATAATTTATCCTGTAGTTGAAAGGTTAAGGCTTTTTATCTGAAAATTCTAAAGTAGCTAGGGTTAATTCCTAGAAGTTTCTTAAGTATTGCTAAATAATAAGTAATTTACTTTATTTCTCTTAATTAAGTTTATAAATAGTCTAATACTATAAATAGGAGTATTAAAGCTTTATTAATCTAGTTTATTCTATTTATTAAAATTTCTATCTTAAATACTTCCTTGATTTATTAATTATCTCCTATAATATATACTCCTTTAAAAAAACTTCTAGTATTTATATCTATAAAGAGGATTTATATATTAATCTAGTTATCTATATTATTTTTATTTTATTCGTTATTTTAGTTAGATAGTCTAGATAGTTTCTGCGAAAGTCTATTAGTAGTTAAGTTAGCTATACTACTAATATATTTAATTTTAAAATTAAATATTTTAATTTAAGATGTCTAATAAATGACTAGTATTCTTAATAAGTTAGAAGTAGTTTTATTAAGTTATATAATAAGAATTTTTATATTAGTTTCTAATAAAAAGTATTACTTATAGAAGTAATTTCATAAGTATTTCAGTATTTTTAATATCTTTTAAAGCTTTTTCTTACTAGTATTATAGTTACGTTCTAAGCTTATGAATAAGTTATTTTTGAATTAAGTAATAGTTTACTTCTATTTAATAAATTATCTAAATATAGTTCCTTAGCTAGTATTACTAGTATTTATTACTAAGTAGATCTAGTTATTTATAGGGTTATAGTTAATTGAAATAAGTATTAGTAAGCTATAAAACTTATTTTTGAGTTATTCTATAGTGGTAATTTATTCCTATTCTTATTAAAAAGGAAAGTTTTTCTTTAATAAATTATTAAATAATTTTACTATAGTAGAATAGTCCTAGACTTATCCTTGATAAAATACTATAATCTTAATAAATAATTTAACTTTAGATATATTATTATAATACTTCTATTTTTTAATTTTTATAATCTTAAATTTTTCTAGATATTTCTTATAAGTTTTGTAGATATACCTGACTATTGAAATAGTCTATTATGCCTACTAAGATTTTATAATTGCGATTGTATAGCTAGTAAGCTTAATATTCATTAAAACCTTATTGATATTCTAAATATGTTTTAGAATGTATCTGTGAATACTAAGGTAATATGGGTTATCTTTTTTTTATATATTATTATTAGTTTTTTAATTGTAATATTATCTAGGAAAACCTTATAGTAGTATAGAATTAAGTTATAAAGGATTTTTGTTATAATTTGTATAAACTATATAATTAAGTTAGTATTACTTATAGGAAAAGTATAATACTATAAGAATCTAAGTAGGGTTATGAATATTATTAAGTCTTTATTTTTAGGATTTAAGGGAGTTTAGTTATATCTTAAATAGATATCTAATTGTGATAGTAGTTTGTATATACTGAAATCTTCTGAAAACTCGTTTACCCTTAGAGGGAATTCTATATCTCGAATAGTAACTCTATTAATCTTTATTACTAAGTTAATAAGTTGTATCTTGCTATCTTTCTTCTATACTAAAAAGAAAAAGTTCTTATAAGCTATATAGTTGTATTCTAGTATACTATTCTAAATATATACTTTTAGAATCTTAAGAATATTATCTATTAGGTCTTTTAAGATAGGAATTAACTTAGTTTATTATATTTTATAAGGGATAGTTTTAATTATTTAAAGAAATGTAATAGAGCTTAATATTTTTTTATAGTAACTAAAATCTTATACTAGTACTTTTTCTCTTATTTTTAATATTTCTATTAGTAGTTTTTTTTCTAAAGTATATAAATAATTTAGTTTATCTAAGATAAGGTGTAATTGCTCTAGTATTAAATGCTTCCCTATAGAAATATTCGAGAATTTTAATATAATTATATCTGTGAATTGAGTTGTGAAGTTTTTAGTAATATTTTTCTTTACTTTTTCTTATACTTTTAGTTTCTATTCTAGGTTTCTTTCTAGTATTAACTTATCTAATAATATGTTGTCTATTAGCTAAACTTTTTTATTTTTTGTTTTATATATAGTATTAATGTTTTCTATTAATTTATCCTAAATATCTATTACTGCTATTTCTTTTTCTTTTTTATTATTATTTTTGAAAATAGTATCTATTATTTCTAGAATATCTTATCCCTTATAGTAAGATTTTTTTTATTTTTTAAAATTTCTAATATAAATTTACTATTTATATTATGGGGGTTTATGAAAACTATAAAAGTATTATTTTTTATAGGATAAATATTTTAGGTTATATTTTCTTAGGGATATAATAATACTATAAATCTCTGTAATCCTTAGTTTAATAGCTTTTTAAATTAAAACTTCTAAAATTACTCTAAATTCTTTATTAGTCTTGTCTATTACTATAATTACTTTTTCGTCGTTGTCTATTAACTCTTCTATATCTTTTAATATTTCAAACTTTAGTATTATTAATATTTCTTGAAAACTTGTATATATTATATTAGTAGTTTCTTTGTACTAGTTTTCTTTTTCTATATTTTATTTACTTGTTATTATTTCGTAGTTTTTAATAGTAGCTCTTAGTTTCCCTCTTTTGTAGAAAGAAGAAGAGAATGTATATATTAAATATAATTAAAATTCCTTAAGTTTAGTATAATATCCTAGAACTTTATAGTTACATTATATATATAGAAGGATAAGGGGATATTTAAATGAATATTCCTAGACTAGATCTAATTAATAATCTAGTTAAATGTATACTAAAGTGTTATTTAAGTTTTAATAATAAATAGTATTCTTAGGATTAAGTTTTTTATAACTATCTTTTTAGGTATAATAAAGAATCCGATATTAGGGATATAATATCCCTTAATATAGATATTCTTTATTATTATTCTGTAGAAATCTATAGTTTACTTAATATCTATAATATTTTGTAATTCTAAATGTATAGGTGTTATTTTACTAAATAGACCTATTTCCCAGATATAGTTTTTGGTAATAATATTAATTACTAAGCTAGTATTAATAATCCCCTAGAACTTTAGGTTTTTTAGGTTTATAAATTAAATATTGATTTAGAAGTAAGTTATAATAAAGTTATAAATTATAGTAAGGTTAGTAATAGTATTTTCCCTAGTATTAATAGACTCTGTTATAGTACCTATAACTTTAATATTTATATTATTGACTTGTGTGACTAGAATTACTTATATTTGCGAATTACCCGGTATTATTAAATTTATCTTCTATTTATTATTAGACTATATTATTAATTGTTTAGTAGTGTGTTATTGGTTCTATTTGTCTATCTGAGCTTGAATTTCTACTTCTTTTTCCCCTATTTTATTGAATATATCTATGAATTCTTTTTCTATTATAATAAATACTTCTTTTATCTACTAGTTATTCTAGTAATTTTTAATAACTATCTAGGTATACTTATAGCTAATTTATATATATATAAGTTAAGCTTTCTAAAAGAAGTTTTTAAGAACTAAAACTTATCTTCTAATTTTTTTAAAATAAATTTAAATAATTAATATATAGGTTTTAGTATCTATTAATATAATAATAAATACTAGTTAACTAGATCTTTATTTAATAGTAATTATTTCTTAAGGAGCTAGGTTAACTAGTAATATAGGTTTATTATTATTTTAGTTTAGTTTAATAATTCTTAGTTCTGGTTAAGCTAGTTAGTAGTTTTTACTATATGGATCTGCGAATAATTCTTTTTAAGATTTATAAAAGTTATAAAGTATAAATCTCGCCATATTATACTTTAATCTATCTGTAATAATAACTTCCTTAGTAGTTATCTTTATATTATTTTCTAGAGTAATAATTCGAATAAAATCTGAAATTATAATATTAAATATTATATAAATTTCTTTTATTTATTTTTAGTATTATTATTATTCTTTAGTAAAATTCTTATCTATTCTATTAATAGTTATTTAATATTTCTTATAATCCTAGAGAATTTGTTAAAAATTGGGGAAAAGTTATAGTTTAAAACTTTTAGTTTTTTTAGTTTTGTTTAGGAACATCTGAGGTTTCTAGGTAATATATATAAGAATAATCTTATTATCTTCCTATTTCTTCTTATATTTTTTATTAATAATACTATTTTCTACTATTATCTTATTATTTCCCTAGTAATTAATATAATAAGTACTTTTAGTATAAAAGTAAATACTATAAGTCTAATAAGTGATTAATATATTATAAGATACTATATAGTATCTTAATTAGCTATACTACTAATAATTATAGTTATTTATATACTAGTAATTAGGATAAGATTATGATATAAATAGAAGAGTTTGGTTATTATAAGTTTTATTTAATCTATATATAGATTTCTTAAAATTACTTCTTTATCAAGTTTACGAATTAGTTGTATAAGAGTAATAAATTAATTTAGGTTTAATTGATATAGTATAGGTTTCGGTATAAGCTACTATCTTATTCTGTCTTTTAATAATACTATAGATTACAGATATCTAATCTTCTATAGAAAAACTAGTACTATTAATTTATAAGTTTTTAAAAATATCTATTAGTTTTTTAGTTTTTATAGTAATACTTTTTTACGTAATTTTATTTTTTTTACTACTTAAGTTACTTTTAGTTTTATTAAAATTATGTTTATTTTTTTAAGAGAAAATACTTTAAAAGTTATAGTTTTTAGTTATTTTATAAATTATTTTATTAAAATTTAGTCTTTTCTTTACTATATAAAAGTAATTTTAAAAGTTTTCTAGTTAGTATTAATAAACTTGTGAAACTTATAATAAAAATTATAAACTATTTCTTTTAACACTCTAAGAAGTACTCTATATATAGCAATACATATTAATTCCTAGTTAAAGAGATTAGAATCTCCTTTAGTAGTAATATAGGTCTAGAGGTTATTAATTATAATTAAGAAAAAAGTAATCCTTATAAGATTATCTTCCTTTAAATAATCCTTTATAATAAGAATTCTAAGCTCCTCGTTTAGGTTTTAATTAGTAGTTAGGTTTATAAGTCTATATATATTTAAAAGGATCTTTTTAATTTTAGTTTAGGTTATTTTAGTAGTTATAATAGATAATATAGCTTTCTTGAGTTATAGGGTATAATATATATGAATTTTTCTAATTATATTAATTTCTGATTTATAGGATAGGTTAGTAAAGGATTTGTATTTATTTAGGAAATTAGAGATATTATTGCTAATAAACTTAGGAGTTTTTTTAGACTAAAGAAATATAGTAGTTATAGATAATTAGGTTTAAAGTATTTTAATTAGTATTAAGTAATTAGTTACTATTAAAGTATAATTTAATAGTAAAAGTATAGTAATATTTATAGATATATTAATATATCTTAATAGAGTTTTAGTTTATAGTTTTAAAGTATTAGTAGTAGGATTATTCCTAAGAATATATTCTAAATAAGTATTACCTGAATCCTTAGAAATACTTAAAACTTATAGTTAAATATTTTTAAATATAAAGCTTATAAATAAAGAAGTAGCTAGAACTGAAAATAAGGTTTCTATATTAAGTTTAGCGTAAATATTATTTTTGTTTTGAATTATTTTATTATTTAAGTAAAGTTATTATTATAGATATTTAGACTATTCTTTCTAATTATTTATTAATAATAAGAATAATAGGTAAAGGAATAAGTTTCCTGTCTTTTTTATCTTTATTTTATTATATTCTTTTTAATTTTATATATCGATTTCCTAAGGGGTTTTTGAAATATTAATGGATTAGTTGATTTATAGATATTCTAATATTATCTATTTTTTCTAAAACTAGAAGTATCCCTAGTTATGTATATATGACTATCTCGTGTATTGTTTTCCCTAAGAACTATACTTTCCTTAAAGGAGTATTTAAAGTATTATATATAACTATCTTATATGTTATTTTCTCTGAGAACTATATTTTCTTTAAAGAGGTATTTAAAGTATTTATTTATTTACTTTTATATTCTGGATAAATAGGTTAATTCTACTATATTTATTAGTTTAGTAGGATTGCTTTTATAATTTATTTTTTTTATTTTTATTGGTTTATTTTGTTTTTATTAGAATAGTTATTTTATTATTCCTATTTCAAGGGAATTTTAAAGGGGGAATATTTTATTTAAGTGTATGCTTGGTCTGTGAATAACTTATTAAAACTAATCTTATAATATTAAGATATATTAATTATTAGATAAGGTTATATAAGTATTAGCTTGAGTTTATTTTCTAGGTTTTTAGATTATTTATTTATTAGAGAGTATAAGTATAGCTATTACTTATTTTTCTTATAACTTATATAGGTTTATAAATTGTTTTTTTAGTAAAATATATTATTTTTTGAATTTACTTGTTTATTTTGTCTGAAAGTTAGGTGATATGTTATGTTTTTGTTATGTATTGTGTTAACTTATTTGTTGAGGTAGTATAGAAGTGTCTCTTTATTTTAGCTTATGAGGACTAAGAGTAGAATAATTTGTTTCTAGGTATTATTGAAATAGGCTATAGCTGAAAAGGTTTAGCTAATTAAAACTAATTAACTATTCCTAGTTATAATACTTGAAAAAGCTTTATATATATTGTATATATATGATTTCGTAGAAAAGGTAAAAATAGATAGAAAATTTTTGAAAAATGTTTGATAAAAAGACTAATTTATTTATAGATCTATAAGCTAAGAATTAATGTTTTCTGAATAGTAGGTTTTGAATTGTTAGAAGAAGAGAAGTTGATTCTTTTACTTATATGCTATGAATTACCCTATTTATACTCGGATTGCTGTGAGCTTACTTGTGGCGTGTATTTATGGCTATTCATAGGCCTAGCCTTATTATAGTATATAAATATCTATAATTACTAGTTATAATAAGAAGTTTAATAGGGGTATTTTAAGATTAAATATATATTCTTAAGAGATTTTATAGTTAATAATTTCACGAAGCTTTTCTAGAGTAATTACTTTAGTATTTATATTATTTAGATTAATATAATAGACTAGTTAAATTATTTAAGATTATAGTAAGAAAAAGAATTTTAAGAAATTAAGAATACTAGAAATATTTATTATGTGGTTGTATTGAAGGTTTCTGATTTATTTAAAGTTATATATTTCTCCGGGACTTTTTAAAAGTAGTTATATTTAGTTATTAGCTTTTGCTTTATTTACCCTATAGATATTACTAGTACTGAGGAACTATTTAAATGGAGGAAACTTTAGGTAGTAAATATAATTAGTTAATATGATAGCTGATAAATAGAAGGTATATATAAGCTTATATCTATTTGTTATAGTTACTTTTTAAGGATTATAGTAAGTTATATAATATTAGATACTAGCTAGCTAGCGGCGCTTATTACTAGCTATTCTTGTCAATAGTTGCTAACTATTAATATTAATAGCTATTAGTAAGTGCTAATAGCTAGTAGTAGTTACTATACTTAGTTTACGTAATTGGAAAGTATATAGCTACTAGTTATAGTTACCTGCTATAGGATTTAAATCTACTATTCTTACTATATAACGGTAAAAGCTAGCTAGACGTTAAACTACTACGTTAAGCGGGGAATACTAGAAATATTAAGATATTTGAAATATTTTTTTAGCTAATAAGACATACTTAAATAACTTAAAAATAGTATTATTTCTCTTATAATAAGAATAGAAGTTTAATAAAAATAATAGGATTATAAAAGAAGTTTCTTATAAGATATAAATAGAAGGTTTAATTAGTATTATTTAAGAAAACTAATTTCTAAATAAAGTTCTCAAAACTAGAAACGTATATTAAGAACAATATACTTAAAAACTAGATTTCATACTAGGTAAACCTTAAATACTACTACTATCTCTATAGGCTTTATTTTATTTAAATTACTCGAAATAGAGTTTCGCGTAGCGCGTATGGGTATGTTAAGTTATATATGATATATACTACATTTTGCCCCCTAATAATATATAATAATTAATTAGAAGCTAGCTATAGTAATAAGTAAAGGAGTATGAGTATTAAAGTTATATTTTAGGAGGTAATATATCTACTAAAAGTTATAGTAGATAGTAAGCTGTTAGACTTTTTTATTAAAGTTATAAATATTGAGATTATAATAAATATTGAAGTAGAGTATTGATGATTAGTAGTAACTCAATTTCTTAGGATATTTAGACTATATATAGTCTTAAAGTATAAGTTTATTATATAAGAAGTTATTGGTTATTATGAATTCAAGGATTTGATGTAAGGTAGGTGTATTACTAATAATTATAACGATTTAACTTTAAATTAATAAAGACTTCGCTAAAATAGTTAGTAGGAATATTTCAGGGCTGAAGTTATATTATACGGAGTAATATATCTACTAGTAGTAATAACAGAGAGTAAGCTATTAGCTCTTCCTACTAATAATTAAAACACTGTTAATCTTTCATATAGTGATAATTAAAATTTCAATATATTTATTACTCTTCATAATATAAGGTATAAATAATAGAAGTAATATTAACATTTTACTACGTATATAAGCTTACGAATGATTTATATAGTTTATAAGAAGAAATCAGAAAATAATTAGAAATAGCTAAAATAAAACCATAAGAAAGTTTTAAGATTTATTAAGAATAGTTAAAGATTTATAAGTATTATAAATATTATATTGTGAGAATAGGTATAGTACTAAAGCTACTATACGACTCAACTAGCTATTATATAACTCTACTTACTTATATAAAATATAACTATCCTATTCATACACGTTTAAATATCTTATTCTAGTTTAAATAAGATATACTTTTCAATAACCTATTTTTGAACTATATATTATATTATTTACTTATTATAATTATAAACCTAGGAATACTTATTTATCTATAAACTACTTATAATGAATAAATACAAAGGAAATCCTTTTTAATTTATCTTATTAGCTTTTTAATAAACTATTTTAAAATAGTATACTTAACTACTATTAGATATAATATAATAGTAAAACTATCTAATAACTCTAGTTTTAACTATTAGTGTATTATACTCTAGTTCTATATAACTAGTTAAAGTATCGAGAAATATATTAATCTAAATATTTAATTTATCCTCGATATTTCGAAATTTATTAATCTATTCAAATTTAACTAATGGTTTAACTAAGAAAATGCTATTTAAGAGAAGATTATATATATTAAACTCTGATTCCTAAAGTTAAAAAGATCTTTGATTATTATATAGTAGATCTTAAGCTTTAAACAATTCAAATATCTAATTATAAAGAAATAAAGAAATATTATAATATAATTTAGATATAGGTTAATATTACTATTAATAATAGCTTTTCAATACTTATGTAAATAGAATCTTTCAATACTAATAGTATCTCCTTTTAAACTTTTTCCAGAATCCTAGAATATTAATACATTTAGAATAATTAAGTTATATAATAATAAATTAGAATTAAATATAAAAAGTTTTTAAGAAAACTAATTTAAATATTTCTAGTCTAGTATAGTATAATAAATAATATACTATCTATTTCTAAGTAATTGTATATAATATCCCTGAAATCTAGGGAACTTTTATAGTTAAAGAATAGTTTTAAGTATTTACTTAATATATCTCACCTAGTTAAACTATAACCTAGTACTAGAATATTGTTAAAAGAGAAATTCTAAACCTTAATATTCGAATTCTAACTAAATATAAAGAAATCTTTATAGTTCTATCTTATACTAATAAAAATTCAATAAAGAACTATAGTAAAACACTATTTATATTAACTATTCTTATATGCAAATTAGATATATTTTAAACTAAATTAAAATACTTATATAATTTTACAGACTACTTATACTTTCCTGAGAACTATAAATATAATAACTATATTATTACTAACTTATATATTAGATTCCCTAATATTTAGATAATAGTTACTACTTAAAATAGTATTATAAATAAAGTAAACAAGTCTGAATTTTATACTTTATATTAAAAACTAGCTAAAAAGGGATAACTAAACTCTAAGAAATATACTTATAAAACGAAAAAAGTATTTTTAAATACTTTAAAAGCTAAATTAGTTCTTTTAAGCAGTAAATCTAGTAGTAACTATTACCCCTCTAACTTAATATATATATAGTGGGGGGACATTAAAAACGGTCAATAACGAAATCCTCACCAAAAGTCCACTAATCTCAATATTTTTAAACACTTTTATATACTTATTAGTAGACTGAATTACTCTGTAAAACGAGACATACATAGAAGGTTAAATGATTTTCATCTTATATATAGACAATATCTTATTTTTACTTATGTTTAGAAATACAGGAAAATCAGAAAGTTAGAAATAGATTTTAAAACTCAAATTTCATATACTAAATACCTTATAATATGCCCTGAAGCTAAAGATCTAAATTTTTGACTTTTGTTTTTTGAAAATATAAAGCGTAATCTTAATAGAACAACTCTAGGATTCGGATATATTATATAAACTTATACTAGAAATATATATAGATTTTCTAGAGTTAATATATTCATAATTACGTAAATTATTCAATGTTGAAAAATCGTGTTTTTGGTGTAAAAACGCTGTTTTTGACGCATTGACCGTTTGTAATTTCCCCTTACTATAAATATTAATCCTAAACTCCTTAAAAAGTTAATTTTCATCCACCTAGACATTTTCTTAATTATTTAAAGATTTAAGATATTTTCGAGGAATATAGTCTTGAATGACTATAAAGTAATCTATATTACTAATTTAATAAACCTTTTTAAAAAAGATTTTTAAAATTCAATAAAAATAGATTTAGTTTAATGTAGTTTAGCTAATTTCCCTATAGTCAAGTAAAATAAAGGAATTATTAAGAAAGTCCTCAATAGTCTGAATAGTAAGAATATAGTAGATTTAATATTAAATATTATTACTTATATTAAAAACTTCTATACTAATATTATCTGAAAAGTTTTATTTCTTGATAAAGCTAAGATCTAATATATAAAACTAAACTATATTTTTAGATTTAGCCTGATTAAGTACTCTATTATTATAAAATAGTTATTAAGAAAGTATAATCTTATTTTCCTCGAATATAAACCTATTTTAAACTATTTTATAATCTATTCAAATAATTCTAGTATCATTTTAGAATTTCTAAGTATTCTATTCTCTTAATTATACCCTAAATTAGTTCTCCTAGAACTAAAGTCTAATAATATTTATATACAGTATTTTTAAATAGGATATTTTAGATAGATTACTCTTAAATATTTAGTTTTTAATATTAAAAAAGTAAAAATTATAAGATTAAAGTTACTCAATTATTCTTGTTATATAATAGTTTATTTTGAATAAGATATTTCTAGATAGATTTTAGAGTTATACTTAGTTTGCCTATTTTATTATATTATTAGGATCTATTGAACTTCTATAAAATATATATAAGTAATTTTGAGGTATTTATTATTAAAGCTGGATTTTTAAGCTTATTGTCTATATTTATATTACTTGATAAAACCTATGACTTAGTGTTTTAAGTATTAATAATATTTGAGAATTAGGTAAAAAGATAGAGAAGGTTTTTAATTTATAAAATTCAATACAATATTAAAAGAATAGTAATAGTAATTAATAGAGAAACTAACTCCTTAATAGATGATAGAATAAAAGATTAATCTTGAACTATTTCTTTCTTATATCAAAAAGCTAATTAGAATAAGTAAGTATACTAGAAAAGAACTAATTACTTAAGAAATAAAGATATAAGAAGTTATTAGACTACTACTAGAATTATAAGTAGAGTTAATTGAAGTAATAGCTGTATTATATAATATATCTCTTAATATTCGAAATAACTAGAAATTACTATATAAAATCAAAGAAGTCTAGGATAAGTAGTATTTTTATTAGTAAATACTGGAGTATATTCTAAGCTTTTATCGAGATTTATAATTTTACTAAGGATAAATTTATACTTATAAATATCGAGTATACTTAGTTGAGAAATACTATAAATAAAGTATTTTAAAAAGTTATTTAGAGTTAAACTTAAAGGATAGATTAGATACTTAGTAGGCTATATTTTAAATACCTATAATTTCCATAGATTCTAGATCTTGATTTGTTAAAGGCTTATTATTACTTGAAATATTAAATTTAATAAGATAAGATTTTATTTAAAATAAACTTTATATAAAATACTTATAAAGATATTATAAAACTACTAGTTAAGTTAATTATTGAAAAAGAAAAAGATTTTATTTTTAAAGTATTTGAAAATTTTAGAATAGTAAAAATACTTAATATGATGAATAAATAATATGGTATATGGTTTAAAAGTAGGTTGTTGAAAGGTATATTTTTTTTAACTAGAATGAAGTATCTGAATACGTTTAAATAGAATAGTAAATATCTTATATAAGTTACTAGAGTCGAATAGTAGCTAGTAGAGTTACATAGTAGCTTTAATACTATATGTATTCTTATATACCCCCCTAGTAATAGAGCTGCTAGAGATACCCTTATGTCGTTTAACTGATATGTAAAATAAATAAAATAGGGTAAATAGTTCTTAAAATAGATCTTCTAGTATTTAAATAAAAGAAATTAATAAAATCATTATGATCTGTTACATATTTAACTATCTTTATTATATATTAGTAAGAGTAATTGGTTAGCTCTTTCTAAAGTTATTAATAATCCGATCTTTATATATATTATAAATTAATTAATTATTGATTTTTAATTTATTAGATTTCTTTTTTGTCCTCTATACTAATATTTTTAATAATTACCTTCTTACTTATAAGTAGTATATTTCTAGTAAAATAGTGTTTATATGTTAACTTGAGGTATAATAATATATATTAGTTATTACTAATATTCTAATTATAGGAAAAATTTCTCGAAACTATTAAGTATAATATTATTATATCTATTCCTGAATAATACGATATCGCTAGCGATTTTCTGAAATACTTAATATTTTACTCTATTGATTATCTAGTACTTATATTTACTAGTTATATTTTTGATTTGGAGTAATTACTCCTTAACCTTAGTTTAAAAAGAAACTAAGATTTATAGTTTAAAATTACTTCAGGTATTTTCTTCTCTTATCTGCCTAATAAGGATAATAAATTATAAACCTAAAATATTTTTCTACGTTCTTTTTGGGAGGTTTTCTTTATTTAGTAGTTCTTATCTAATTACTTCTTATTTAAGATATTTAATTATCATTTCTTTCTTTATACCTCTCTCTCTATTTAAGTATTTATTCTCCTCAGTAATTTTATCTAAGAGTATTTAATTTCTAAGATTCAAGTTTAGGTTAATTCTATTGATAAGTAATATTTAATTAGTATTTTAAACTTTTTAAATTAGTATAAGGGTTAGTTAATTTAACTAAGATTATTTATTCGGTTATATTTTGAGAACTTTCCTGATTTACCTAAGTATTTATTACTAATCTTTAAATATATCGAGATATTAAAGTTAAATAGTATTACGAAGAAAAGTACTACTTTATCTAAGGATCCTACTACTAGTATTAGTTTAAAATATCTTTATAGCTACTTAAGGAAAACTATTACTTTAAAGTTTCTTTTTAATAACGAGGAAAATAACTTAGCTAGAGACTTTTAAGAAGAATAAGAGGTATTTAAGCCTATTAGTAATAATAATAAAGTAGNATAAAGATACTAAAGAAATAGCTAAGCTACCTAAGAAATATACAAAAATAACTATTAATATAATATATAAATCCTTTTAGATTAGAGACTAAGAAGCTTTATCGAGGATTAATAATCTTATATATTAGCTAGAGGCTACTAAATAACAACTTACTAAGCTTAGCTTTAAAACTACTACCCTAAAGAGAACCCCTATAAAATCTACTTTTTCTAAGAAAAGTAAATTAGTAGAAGATTATAAAGAATACTTATTTTAAATAAAAACTTTTAGAGATTTATAGCTAGTATAAACTATCCTATATATAAAATATTATTCTAGTTTTATCCTCTTACGTAGATTTTATTTTTATATTATTAGTATTAATAGGCGAGACTTAGTTTCTAACTAATATTACTAGTATAAGAATAGTTTGAGAAATATTTATATTTTAGTTTTGAATTATATTTATAAAACTTTTAAGAGTTATCTAGAAGTTTTTAAGATCCCTAATACTAATAAAATAAGTATTTTAACCTAAGACTTTTTATTTAAGTTTAATTGTTTCTAGTTAAAGATAACCTAAGACTTTTTATTTAAAGCTAACTATTTTTAGTTGAAAAGTAAGAAGATAAATATTATAAAGAAGCTTACCTGTTTTAAGTTATAATTAATATAATAGAAAGACTTCGAAGCTGATTTTATTAAGAATAGAAGCAGGCTAGAATCCGCTATTAGAATATTTATCGCTGAATAATCTTCTCTTACTTAAATATTTTAACTAGTTTAAGTTCCCTAGCTTATATTACCCTTTTAGCTAGCTTAAGTTCCCTAGCTTATACTACTACTTTAGCTAGCTTTAAGTAGTTATGTTTCTGGTTTTTTAGTAACTAAAATAGGTTTCTTAGTTAGTAGACTTTTTATACTTTAGCTAGTTTATGGTATATTTAGAGCTCCTTAGCTAGTTCCTGGAATAGTTAGAGGTTATAGATATAGTTATATGTCTAGTTTTAGATAGCTATTTTTAGTTTAGGCTTAGGTTTCCCCTTTCTTAGTAAAATATAGTATTAATTTCTATATACCTATTACTATATCTCGCCTATGTATTTAGGGTTTAGAGTTTGAGTTCTTAATACTAAGCTAGATAAAAGTTTATTTTAAGGGTTTTGTTCCCCCTAAGTAATTAGAGGAGTTCTAATATACTCTTATTTTCTATATTAATACTACGAAAACTTTCTATTAAAGGTAAAGATTAATTTAGGTTACTTATTTATATTATTTAAGTAAATAGGGAAATAGTTTTAGGTAATCTTTTCTATTATTTTAACTAGTCTTGAGAGTATTATTTATAGATCTGTAAAGTTAAGAAATATTCTAAATTATTTAAACTTTGTTTAAGTTAGATTCTTTATAAATCTATCTACTAGTATTATATTTATAGGTATATAAACTATTTTGAAATTATTTTTTAAGTATTCCTAGTGAAATTATATCTATTAAATATTTATATATTAAAGTCTAGTAAATAGGTGTTTACTATCTAAGATTACTAGTTTAATTATCTAGTAGTTATTATAATAGATTTTCTAAATATCTCTTAGGTTAAGCTTAATATCTCGAAATAGTCTTTTTAATATTATAGTTTCTTTTAAGGTATATTCTAGGCTAAGAAGTTCTATTTTAGTTATTAATATAGTTATAGTATTCTATTAAGTAGTTTTCTATTAGATTAGTTTTCTAAATAGAGAGATAATATAGCTATAACTTAATTTTTAAGTTTTTTCGTAGTCTATAAATAAAGCGTTTCTAGTAATTAAGAAGGTTTAAAATATCTCGTTAATATTCCTTAAGTTTCTAAACTATAGTACTAGGAATTTTATTTTATAGAAGTACTGAATTATATAGTTTATAGTATCTATATATATTTAAGAAGGATTTGTAAGATATTTTGAAAATAGAGAATATATAAATAAGATATCTAGCTATATTATAATAGAAATATAAAGAATTAAACTAATTTTTATCTAGTATTTGTGAATCTTTTTTAATATAGTTTTACTAGGATTTATTATAAAAGTTATTACTAGAAGTAGTATTATTAGAGTTAAGTTATAGTTGAGATTGAAATGCTTAGTGATTTTGGTAATATATATATTATAAACTAAGTAAATCTTATAATACTTATAATCCTAAAGTATTTAAATTCTTAGGAAATATTTAATAGGACTTTGCTCTTTGAGTTTATAGGTATTTTTAATGTTTTTAATAATTTTGAGAGTTTCCTTTTTAGCTAATTTATAATATATAAGAAGAATATTATCTATATAGAATAGGAGAAAAATAGTTGAATTCTCGTTTTTGAATAGATAAAGCTTTTCTAAGTATAATTTAAGTTTTAATAACTTAAAAGTAGTATAAAAAGTCTTATACTAAAGAATAAGTATATTTTGAAGTTTATAAAAGGTATACTTAAGTTTAGTATAATACCCCGTAACTTTAAACCTATCTAGTAGCTTAATAGTTATTAGAGGTTTATTAGGATCCCTTATAGTATTGAGAAATACGTTAATAATATCGAACTAGTAAACTTCGAGGTTAAATTATACTATAATTGCTGTAGTTACCTGAAATATTTAAGTGGCTAGGGTTGCTATGTATATAGTTTATAATGGATTGACTAATTATATATCTCTATATATATAAATCCTCGTTTTATACTATTCTAGAAAACTGTTTATATTTATCTTATAAGTGAAAACTTATTTAAGAGAAAGAAGTTTATTTTTAGTATTTTGGTAATTTATTTCTTATTAGGTATTTTTCTCTTTTAACTTTATAATTTTAGTTTTTGTTGTTTTAATAAAGGATATTTGTAGTAATTCTGGTAGGTTAGTAATATTTTTCTAAGTCTTTAGAGGTACTACTAGTTAA
>RYZW01000652.1:3207-14157 GCA_004367215.1 Colletotrichum trifolii
TTTTAAAAACTATTTAGCTATACTAGGAATATCTATATTTATATAAATATTATTTATAAGTTAACTATAATTAATATATTAAGATTATTTACTAATAAAGGTAAGCTGAGTCCTACTATGCTTATTTAGAAATTATAAGTTAGCTTATATTAGTAGTAGAGAGTCTTTATATTAGTAGTATAAAATCTTGTTTTAGGGGTAGGTAAAGTTTAGTCTATAATAAAAATATTAAGATCGCGGATATTGAGGTTATAATAAATATTCAAATAGAGTACTTATAGTAAGTAGTAATTAAATATCTTGAGATATTTGAATTATATATAGTTATAAGGGTATTAGGGTATAAAGGTATAAAAATATAAAAATATAAAGGTATAAAGTGATTATAAAAAGAGTTATTAGTTCTTTATTATTGAAAAGGTTAATACGGGGTAGGTGTACTAGCTACTATAGCTACGAGGGGTTTAGCCCTAGATTACCTAGGGACTAGATATAGTAGTTAGTAGGAGGGGGTAAGAAAGCTAAAGCTATATTTCAGGGGATAATATATCTACTAATAGTCGTAGTAGAGAGTAAGCTATCGGCCTTTCTTATAGTTTAATATCTTAAACTAAAAATTATTATAACTTAATAAAAAACTAGACTAATTATACTATAAGTATAGAGTTACAAAAGTTATTATATTATATATTATTAAATTAAATATACTAAGGATGGTTTATTATACGTTTTATATTAATTTCTTATAGAAAATAGCTAGTAATCCTTTTCCTAACTAAGAAATTATTAATTTATAGCTACTACTTATAGTTAATAATAATAGTAAAATAGAATAGGAAATTAAAGATATTCTAGTCATAAAATAGTATTAGGTAAGTAGAAAATAGTAATAATAGGTTCTTATTAAATAGAAAGGATTTGTAGATATTATATAAGAAATAGTAGATATAATATAGGAGATAGAAGTATTAGATTAGTATAAGTTATATTTTAGGCTAATTAATAAGTATAATAAAAACCCTAAGAAATAGCTTTAGTATATTATTAGCGGGGACAGGATTAATATTATAAACTATACTTAATTAGTTAACTCTAGTTCTACTTAAATCCCGATAACTATACCTAAAAAATTAAGTATTAGTAAACTACTAGTATATCCCTAATATAAGCTTTAAATAGATTTTTTATACTTTTTACGGGAATTTCTCTTTTACTCTTCAGTTCTAAATAAAAAGTATTTATACTCTTTGTAGCTAAATTATAGCTTAGGCCTAACCTTTCGTAATATTATAATATAGTATTTAGTTACTTTTACTTTATACCTAGAATAGTATCTAAGCTCTTTACCCTATATATAGACTTGACTATAAGTTTTACTTAATAATAGTATTAGTACTAATACTAGTTTATAACTAGTTAAAATAGTAATTGAATTACTTATTATTATAGATAATCATATTCCTAGTTCTAATATTTAACCCTATAGTAGTAGAAGACTTTATAGTAATAATCTATATAGGGAAAGCTTTATCTAAACTAAGGCTTAGTATACGTAGCTAAAAGTAACTACTAAGGTTATAAGGTTAGAAACCTTTACCAATTTCTTAAAAATAGAATAAAATAGAGTATTTATAAGAGTTAGGTATTCCGTGATCTATTACTATTCTATATTTTTTATGATAGAATAAAAGTCTCTTCGAAATCTATATAACTATTTATAAAAGAGAACTATAGAATAGGTATAAAGATATCTAGCTATAACTCTTATAATGAAAGTTATCATTTTATTAAAATAAGTTTTAATAAAATTATCTTAAGTATTATAATTAATAGGTAGTTTATAGATATTTCAAAGAAGATTATCTAGTTAACCTATAACTTACTATACTAAGCTAATAATATTAAAAACTAGGTATTAATTAAATAATACTTTAATATTAATACATTACTATAGTACTAATTATTAGATATTTTAGAGTATTATATAACTACAATTATAGAAGCTTTAAAAGCTATCTAGTTATACTAGAAGTATTTATATTTAATTAGGTATTATTTATAAGTTAGCTATACTTAATTAATATATTAAAATTGTTTACTAATAAGAATAAGCAAGTAGCCGCATAGATTTCAAGGAGATTTCAGTTCTATTGTGAAGGACACAGAAGAGTAATAGATCACGGAATACCTAGCTCTTAGTACTACTATCTACCTATTATATAGCAGTAACATTTACTAATAGTGTCTTAAAGTAAGTACTCTGTTTTATTCTATCTTTAAGAAGTTTACAAGAATTCTTGACCCTATAACCTTAGTAGTTACTTTTAGTTATATATACTAAGCTTTAACCTAAGTAAAGCTTTCTTTAATTATTACTATGAAGTCTTCTACTACTATAAGGTTAAATATTAGAACTAGGGGTATAATTATCTATAATAATAAGTAATTCTATTACTATTTTAACTAGTTATAAGCTAGTATTAGTATAAATACTATTATTAGGTAGAATATATAGTTAAATCTATATATAAAGTAAAGAGCTTAGATATTATTCTAGGTATAATGTAAAAGTAACTAAACTAATAAGAATAACTTAAGTCTTATTATACTTATATAGAAATCATAAATTAGCTTATATTAGTAAAAGAGAATTTTCATATTAGTAGTATAAAGTCTTATTATAGAAGTAGGTAAAGTTTAGTAAGGATATTAAAGCTACAGATATTAAGGTTATAATAAATATTTAAATAGAATACTTATAGTTAGCAGTAATTAATTATCTTAAGATATTTGAATTATACGTCGCTATAAGGGTATAAGGGAATAAGGGTATAAGGTTATTATAGAAGAAGCTATTAGTTATTTATTATTAAAAGGATTAACGCGGGGTAGGTATACTAGTTATAGCTATAAGGGGTTTAGCCCTAGATTAAATAGGAGCTAGCTATAGTAGTTAGTAAGGGGATAGGAGGGCTAAAGTAATACTTTAGGGGGTTATATATCTACTAATAGTCGTAGTAGAGAGCGAGCTATTGGCCTTTCCTATAATAAAGTATTAATATTAAAACACTATCTAATTAATACTAAATCTCCGAGATTATTAGCTTAATATAGTAGTTTATAGGATAGTTAGACAATTCTCTTTTAAATATATATAAACTACCCGATATTTATAGTACTGAAAATCATCTTATTAAAACCTAATCTAATGTACTAATAGTTTTAATTATAATAGTTATAACTGGATTTTTAATATTTATCTTATAATTATCTTTTTATAAGTAGCTATATAAATTTCGAGGAGATTTTAGTTCTCTTATAAGAATTACTGGAAAATAATAGATATCGGAATACCTAACTCTTAATACTCTATTTTATTCTATTTTTAAAAGGTTCAAAAGAATTCTTAACTTTATAACTTTAGTAATTACTTTTAATTATATATACTAAACCCTAGTCCTAATAAAACTCTCCCTAACTATTACTATAAAGTCTTCTACTACGATAGGCTTAAATATCAAAACTAGAAGTATAATTATCTATAATAATAAATATTTTCATTACTATTTCAACTAGTTATAAACTAGTATTAGTATGAATACTATTATTAAGTAGAATTTATAGTTAAATCCGTATATAAAATAAAGAGCTTAGATACTATTCCAAGTATAGAGCAAAAATGACAAAATATTTAATATATTAAGATTATTTTCTAATCCAAATTAGCTAAATCTTATAATACTTATATAGATATTATAAATTAGTTTAAATTAATAACAGAGAACCTTTAAATTAATAGTATAAACTCTCATTTTAGGGATAGGTAAAACTCAATCTATAATAGAGATATAAATTTTACACATATTAAAGTTATAATGAATATTTAAATAGAATATTTATAATTAACAATAATTTAATATCTAGAGACACTCAGATTATATATAGCTATAAAATCTAAAAGTATACAAATATAAAAGTATAAAAGTACAAAGTTATCGTGTAAAGAGTTATCAGTAATTTATTATTGAAAAGGTTAATATAGGGCAAGTATACTACCACTATAGTTATAAAAGGTTTAGCCCCAGATTAACTAAAAGCTAGCTATAGTAGTTAGTAGAGGAATAAGAAAACTAAAGTTATACTTTAGGGGTAATATATCTACTAATAGCTATAGTAGAAAAAAACGCTTAGCTTTTCCTATATTAATAACTATAAAAGTATAAAAACATAAGAATATAAATATATAAAGATATAAAGCTGTAAAGTTATCGTAGAAAGAGTTATTAGTTATTTATTGTTAAAAAGATTAATATAGGGTAAATATACTAGCTATTATAGCTATTAGGAGTTTAGTCTTAAATTAACTAAACTTTAGCTATAATATTTAACAAGGGGGGGAGAAAGCTAAAATTATACTTTAAGGGGTAATATATCTACTAATAGTTTTAATAAAAAAAATAAGCTATGAGCCCCTCTTTTAGAATATATATATTGATATAAATATTATTTATATATTAGCTATATTGAATATATTAATATTATTTATTAATAATAGTAAACTAAGCTTTTGTCGGTAATACTATACCGTATAGTATATAGCACCGTATATAGTATATATACCTCTGTATATATATAGTATATATAGCTATATGTTCTATATACCCCCCTAGCAATACTTATTACTAGCTATAGCCTAGTACTATTGTAGTTAGTAAGTGACTACTATATTCATATATAAGTATATAATATAGGAATAATAATAATAAATACCAGAACCCTTTTATACTTATATAATAAGATTACATATAGTATACGATTATCCCCTGATAGATAAACTAATACTAATTAATAGTTAACTTATCTATTATGATTATATTGTAGATTAGTAAGGTTCTTATACAAAAAGAAGTAATTATAAATACTTTATTTAAAGTCTATATAAAGTAAAGAACTATGCATATTAACTTAGATACTTCATAGATATTACCCTTACCTTTATCCCTAGCGAAACGCCTCTAAGTTAATATACTAATTTTACTCTATAAAATACTAAAGAAGTAAACTTAATAAATAATACTTTTTAATATATTCTAGAAGATATTCAGTAAATATCATAACCTTTTAGAATATTACTAGATATCTATAATATATAAGATTTATAGTATTTTATACCTCTTATACTTAAGAGACCCATATAGTATCTTAAAGCCCCTATATTCTCTTAAAAGTTATCTTTTTTTGGAAATTTTAGACCTCTTATTAGTATATCTGAACTATACTTTGAATTAAATACTAAGTTAAACTTTAGTATAGTAATAGACTAGGTAATCCTAGGTAATAACTACTCGATTTCTAAGACACTTAAACTATATATTAATATAGATTTCTTCGGAAAACTCATTATACTTAATTATAATAGATTTATAGAGATAAATACTAAAGATATTACTACTATTATAGTATTTTATATCTATTAATATAATTTCCTGAAAATCTATAGCTATAGGCTTTTTTACTATTTTAAGATAGATTTTAATAAGTAATTTATAAAGATATAGTCACTTATTAATAAATACGTAATCTATTTTTTTAAGAATACTTTATTAATTATAAGGTTAAGATTGATATAAAAAGAGAGAGGATCTATACCATATTATACTAAATTACTTAATACAAGTCCTTTAACTATTAGACTTTTAAAGAGTTTAATAAGATAAAGAAATATATTTTAAACTTTAAAGTTAACTTTAAAACCTACTTTAAGTAGTTCAATAACCTCTTTAAGGTAGATAATAACCTTAAGATACTTTTTTATAAAGCTAAACCTAAAGTTAAAATAGTATTACTTATAATTAAAGCTTAGTTAATATCTAAAAACCTTATACGAGGTATTTCGTTTATACTACTACTTATATATAATGTATAACTTCTAATATTACTAGTAAAACTACTAATTCCTAAATTGTATAATATAGAGTTTTCCTACTAGTAAAAGATATACTAAGAAAATAGTAATATATAATAACTTCCTTAACTTAAATATCTCTTATACTTCTTCTCTACTCTTCTATTTAAAATCTTATTATAATGAATAAATAACACGGTATATAGTCTGAAAGTAGGTTGTTGAAAGGTATATCTTCTTCTAACTAGAATAAAGCGTCCGAACACATTTAAATAGAACGGTAATATCTTATATAAGCTACTAGATTGGAGCAGTAGCTAGCAGATTCGCACGACATCCTTAGTGTCATACCTATTCTTATATTTATCTATCAAATATACTATAGATTTAATAGAATTATATAATAAAAATATAAAGTATAGTAGAAGCTTCAATGATATTCTCGAGATTAAAGTCTATTTCTTTAATAACTATTATTTTAAACCTAATATCTTATATTCTATATAAATGGAAGTTTACTCTACTATACTAAAAGATTAAGTTTTAAATTCTTATTTTAAACATTTTATATATTTAAGTAAAACCTATATTTTAATTAAATAGTTATATATAGTTAGGAATATTTCGAAAATAATAAGATTTATTGGATCTACTTTTCTAACTAACAAAATATCATTCTTAGGAATATAATAATTAAGAATCCTAATTAGAATAAAAAAGAAGTATTTGAGATACTTATTACGAAGTTTACTAATTTCTAGAACATATTTAGAACTAATTAGTATATTAATAAAGCTTTCTATAACTAGTTTATAAATATATATCATAGTATACTAGAAGACTAATTAGTATTTTATAGTTTTATATTAACTTCCTAGAATTTCTATAATTTATTATATTTAACTATAAATAATATAATAGTATTTTAAAAATTATAATACTTTTAAAATAATAGAGATAATAGTAATATACCTAAGGAATAGTTTTAAACTAATTATATATATATAAGATATTTTAAAGTGATACTTAAAATTATAACTATATTCCTAGCTACTCCTAACTATTCTAAAATAGATATTACTTTCCCCTAGCTTGTATATATACTTATAAAAACAAGAAATACTATATATATAGTAAAACAAGTTATTAGTTAATAAAGTATATTTTTAAAGAATAGTATACTTTATATAATAGGTATAAGTTAACCACTAATTTAAAAGTATATTCTATAGTAGTATACTAGATTTGTCTTATTTAAAATAAGAGTAGTAATAACTTTAATAATAACTCTTAAGTACCCCTAAGAAATAATAGATATAAAGAGCTTATTACTTAGTACTCAATATAGTATAATTTTAAGGATTATACCCCTACTATACCTAGGATATCTACTACCCCTAAAGTATTCTCTATAGTACATTTTAGTAAATATCTTACTATTCTAAAAAAAACTAAAATTACTAGAATTCTCTATAATTAAATAGTAGTATATATCTTTACTAAAATAAGTATTACTATTAGTAAGATTACTAATAATATAGATATAATCCTTATATATATTTCTATATTCAAGGGTTATTACTTAATTACTATTTTTTAAGGGATTTGACTTAACTTAAGTATTACTAGGTTTTTAATTATTAAGTATTCTTAGTTTAAGATTTTTAAGTTAATAGTTAACCTTTCTATAACCCTTATACTTCTATAAAATAAACTAGTTGCGATTTATTTTAGTAATACTACCCTAATTATAATACTTAGAATACTTAACATTCCTATACTACTTAGTATTATTATATTTCATATAACACTATATAATACCTTTTTTTCTTTCTATTTCGTAGATAGAAATAACTTTAGAATAATGTTTAATAATATATATAACTAGTTTTACTAAAGTAAAAAAGTTATATTCATTATTTAAAAATGGGGGTATCTATAGATACTGTTTAATAAAAAAAAATACTTATTTCTATCTATTTCAAAGAACTAGAAATATAGAAATTCTACTATTAATTTAAATGTTTAACTATAGTATACTTCTATAATATCCTCACTAAATTAGGGTATTTAGTTAAACGTTAACTATAGTATGCTTCATTAATATCCTCACTAAATTAGGATATTTAGTTAAACGTTATACTCTTAAAATTCTTAAGTAGTACTACTACTAATACTAGATATATAGTGCTACTTTCTACTATTTCTATTTTTCTATTTAAGATAACGTCGAGTTTAACTTTGAAGTTATTATTAATATTATCTATATTAATAACTACTTTATACTTTATATTATTAATACTACTATAGTATTCAATACTATTTATTTTCTACTCAATATTTCGGTAAAAGTAAGAAAGGAAGCTTTTAAAATATGCTAAATTAACTCTTACTAGGGCTCTCTAGATTTCATTACTATTAATATAAGAATAATATTTTAATTTAAAAAGTTTAGATTAGAGGTATGAATAATAATATTGATAGTTTATACAGAACTAATTAAAGTATATAATAATATTAGTAAAGTTAAATATTACTATACTCTTTTCTACTAAATATAAAAGATTTATTATAATACAATCCCTATAATAACTTAAGAAGTATCTTTTTAATGAATATATAAAATAATTAATAATACTATTAGGCTAAATAGCCTTATATCTATACTACTTATTTTTAGTATATACTTATACTTTATAGATAACTCTACTCTTTCCCTAGATATTATTACTTATATTTACATTATTTAGAAAGTGATAGAGAAAGTATACTTATTATATACTAAATATATTATTAGTATAGGTTTAGTCATATATAATAGCCCTGATATCTTGAATATAGTAGCTTTCTTACTTTAGCTTTTTGCATAAATATAATAAGAGAAATATAGTTAATAAAACCTATTTCGCTTTATTATTACCCGTAATAAGATATATATTTTTAAGTTCTTTTAAAATCCGTGGGACTTTAAAATAATAACTATAAAACTATACTTTGAAGATAACTAAATATTCCTACTTATACTATTATGAAGAATATTACTAAGTATAAGTAGTGACTTTATACGTATCCCTGAAACTGTTATTAGAAATCTAATATCGCTAAAAATATATATTCCTATAGTAGTATTCTAATTTTATCTACTATGATCTTTATAGAGCTTTAGAATACCTACTAAATATCATAGAATACTCTTATTATATATAGTAATAACTCCTCTACTATTATTAATAGTAATCCCCTACTTCCCCGAGTTATTAGTGATATCCCTAGTATATTGCTAGGATTATTTGACTTTTTAAAGTATAACCTAGTTATTATTCTAGTTTGGATACTTAACTATACGCTTTATCTTTTAGTATACTCTATAGCTAAAGAATAGTCAGATATAACCTTTTCTTTTATTTTTATAAAAAAGGTATTATTATAATACTAGGTTTACTATTTAAGGAGTTGATTAAAAAGGAAATTAAGAGTGATATTACTAATAGTATTATTAAAATTATTAAGTTTAACCCTATTTTCTAAAAAATCTATAAGTATTTTAAGTTATATATTATTAATAAGATTAAAAATAAAGATATAAATAGGGTATATAAGAAGTCGCGTTTTATAATCTAGGGTTTTAGTAATAAAAGTAAATTCGAAATAACAATATAATTACTTATAATCTAATAGAGTAGCTAATAGTTAATTTTAGCTATAGCTTTAACTCTCTTCTGGTATAAAAGTATAATAATATAACTTTAAAATATTACTTAAACCTATACTTAAGCTAAAATAAAGTTTATAGGGTATATTATAGCTAACTTACTATCCTATTTTAAAAAGTAATAGTTTCTAGGATCTATGATAATTATTATAAAGCTATTATATAGCTTTACTAAAACTAGTATTTCTTAATAAGTAATTTATTTTAAATATTACAAAACGTAGTTATAAATAGAAATATTAATATGTAACCTATATTTCCTCATCTTATATTATACTAATAATAATTCTAGCTTTATAAGTATATAAACCAATGATACTCTTAGCTTCTCTAAAACTACCTTCTCGCGCTATAAGGATAAGGAATTCTAAAAACCTTTATTTAAAATAAAGCCCAAAACTACTTTTATAGAAATAAACCTTCTTATATTTAAAGAAATATCTTAAGCCTTGATAGTAATACTCTCTATTTATACTAAAAATACTAAAAGTAAAAACTAGTACTTTTTAATATATATATTATACCTAAAGCATTAAAGAAATTATATATTAAATAATACGTATATAGAATATACTATACTTTAATATATTAACCCGAAATATTGTTCGACTTCTTATAAACTATATAAAAATAATAACTTTCTACTAATAATACTACTACTCTTAATAAGCATTTTAAATAATAAATCAAATATTTTAACTATAGTTTTTACTTTATATTACTTAATTTCTTAAAAATATATTTCTATATTTGTATTAATAGGAGGGGCTAATAGCTCGCTCTCTACTACGACTATTAGTAGACATATTACCCCCTAAAGTACGACTTCAGCCTTCCTAGCTCCCCTACTAACTACTATAGCTAGCCCCTAGTTAATCTGAGGCCGAACCCCTTATAGCTATAGCTAGTATACCCGCTCTACGTTAACCTTTTCAATAATAAATAACTAATAACTCCTTCTATAATAACCTTATACCCTTATACCCTTATATCCTCATAACTATATATAATTTAAATATCTCAAAATATTCAATTACCACTAACTATAAGCACTCTATTTAAATATTTATTACAACCTCAATATCTATAACTTTAATATCCCCTAGACTAAGCTTTACCTACCCCTAAGACAAGACTTTATACTATTAACATAAAAGTTCTCTACTACTAATATAAACTAACTTATAATCTCTATATAAATATAATAGAACTTAGCCTATTCTTATTAGCGAATAATCTTAATATATTAATTAATTATAACTATTAGGCTAACTTATAAATAATATTTATATAGATACGGATATTTTTAGTATAACTAGATAGCTTTTAAAAC
>RYZW01000653.1:0-27378 GCA_004367215.1 Colletotrichum trifolii
AGTAGACTTTTTATATTTTTATAAGAACTTCTCTTTTACTCCTTAGTTCTAAAGAAATAATATTTATACTCCTTATAGCTAAATTATAGCCTAGGCCTAACTTTTCGTATTTTATAAAGTTTAGAATAACCTATTAATATTATAATTATAGTTTTCTAAAAATAGCTAGGTATATTACTCTTTTAATTATATAGAGTAAAGTTTTAGATAATTAACTTATTAAAGTTAATTTATATCTTAACTATTTTAGTTATATAAGTTTCCTAATAAGTACCTATGATAATATTAATCTAGTATAGTTCTAGTAATATAATTAATATAAAGGTTTGTTGTTTTATGAAGTTTTTACTAATTATTCTATAGAAATTATAATTACTATTAATTTAGATAGAAATAAAAGATTTGTTGTTTATTAATATAAAGCTTAAGAAAAGTAGCTTATCTATTTATCTCTATATCTTTCTAGTTTGATCCACTATTATAGTATTATTATTAATAGTTATACTAGTTTATTTGTAGGGAGGTTTTTCTAGAAGACTAAGCTTTTTCCTTATTATCTATAATTCTTTTATTTAACTATAAAGTTTATAAATATTAGTATTAAAAACTACAAGTAAGTAAATAGAGTATAGTTTATATTTAGTAGTAAAGTAATCCTTAGTACTATAATATCTATAAATACTAACTTATATATATATCTAGATAACTATAGAATCTACCTATTAGGTTCAACGTATATTTATAATAAGAGTTAATTAGTGTTTATTAATAGTAACTATTTATCTATTTAACTTTTTATAGTGGAGCAAAACAATATTGTAGTAGTATTATACTTATATTAGGGTAACTTAAATTACCCCTATATTTATTCTTTATATAGTAGTTATATTAAAGGTCTTTAATCTATTTAAAAGTATATATTTCTCGGGAACCTTTTAAAGGAAACTATACATAGTAGTTAGCTTTTACTTTATTAACTTTTACTTTATATACCTATTACATACTACTAGTTCTAAGGAACTATTTAGATAGAAGAAACTTTAAGTAATAAGATATAGTTGGTTAATATAATAGCTAATAAACATAGAAAGTATATATATAAAGGGAAAGTATAGGCTTATATCTATTATAGTTACTTATTATAGGATTATAGTTATATAATACTAATACTACTAGCTAGTAACTTTATCGCTAGCTATTAATAATTACTAGCTATTGATAGTTATTAGTAAGAGCTTTTAACTAGTGGTAGTTACTATATAGGTTTTACGATTAGAAGGTATATAGTTACTAGTTACGCTTACCAGCTTTAGGATTTGAACCTACTACTCTTACTATAAAACAGTAAAAGCTAGCTAGATATTAAACTACTACGTTAAGCGGGAATTTATTATTTATATACTTTTATTATAATTAATTATTAGTTCTAGGTAAGATAAAAGCTATAATAAGTTATAGTTTTGTGATTTTATATCAAAGACTTTAAGGTTTATTATAATTATATAGTAGTATTAGATAGTAATATAGTAGTTTATCTAGCTAATATCATAGTTAATAGTAGTTATTTGAATGTAATGGAAAAGAGTTAGTTAGAAGTAATTTAGCTAGATATTTCTTATTTAGGAATACTTCTTTATTTATTTTATAGTTAATTCAAACTTAATAAAGTATTTAGTAAATATTTATTTAGGCTTTTAGTAGAAGTAGCAAGCTTTCTCGAAAGCCTAAGTATGATAATAAAGGTTTTTATAGTACTTAGTAAGGTACTAGAAACATATATTAATATTTTAATTATATTAGGGTTTGTATGTTATATAAAAGGTATTAATTTATATTTAGATTTTGAATAATAGGTTGGTTTATAAGAATTAGTAGAGGTTTTCTGGTTTCTTAATAAAAGTCTAATTAATGTCTAATTTATAGTATATAATTATCTACCATATAGGAAAATAGAAGGCATCATTATTAAAAGAGGTATTAATAAGGAATAGTTTCTTTTTTAGATAGGGTATTAATATTATTTATAAACCTATACTATAGTCTCATTAAAGCTATAGAAAAGTTTCTCATAAAGATTAGTTTTTATTTTCTATTAAGCTAGTCTATTATTAGTCTATTAGAACTATTATATATAATTAGGGGGAAATCTAATATATATTATATATAATTAAACGTAGCTATATATACTACGTAAAGCACTATTTCGAGTAATTTAAGTAAGGCGAAGCTTATGAAAATAGTACTAGTATCTAAAGTTTAACTAGTATAAACTATACTTCTTAAATATATTATTCCTAATATACGTTTCTAGTTTCAAGGGTTTTATTCATGAGCTAGCTTTTTGAATAATACTAGTTAAACCTTCTGTTTATATCTTATAAGAAGCGTTTTTAATAATTTTATTATTCTTATTAAACTTCTATTTTTATAGGCGGAAAATGAATACGAATTTAAGTTATTTAGATACTTCTTGTTTACTAAGAAGTATTTTAAATATCTCTATATTTCTAGTACTCCTAATTTCTTAACATTCTTTTTCTTACTATAATTTTAAGTAATTTAACTAGTCTATTATATTAATCTAAGTAATAAAAATAGTAAACTAATTGTTTTAGAGAAGTTTCATAAAATCATTAGCTATAAGGTTTCTTAAAAATATGTATTTAACTTTAAAATACCTTTACTAGGCTTTTTATTATAGCTAGTAGTTATAGATATCTATATATTTTAATTTTATATATAGTCATATTACTTTAGTAATTATAAAGTATATTATTGACTAGTTATTATACTAGATTTAAATAGTTAAGGTAGATTTATATATTTCACTTTTATTAAATATATTTACTATAAGGTTTATTTAGAATATACTAATAAAATAATTAGTAAAAATAGTTTCTCGAGTAGTTTAGGATAGTATTAGAAGTTCTATTTTAGTTGATAAAATATTAATAGGATTTTAGTTACTAGCGTACTATACTATAATATATATTTAAAAGCCTTTTTAATTATTACTTTTATCCGTAAAACTAGTATCTATGGTAATAATAAAGCTATCAAATAGATTACTAGTTTTATAATTAAGCTCGAGGTAGAAATTCTTCGTTATACTAAAGTATTATATTATTCGTTGAATTTCTATATAATAGTTATCTAAAAGGTTTTTGTCAAAGTATAATAATTAGTTTACTATACAAGTAATATCTAGTTTTATTATAACTATAATATAATTAATAAAGCTCATATCTTATTCGTAATATTTAAGCTCTATATAAAAAAGCTTAATTGTATTATAAAAAGAGTTTTTTAGCTTTTAAAGGGGTTTTGAACTATTTAATATATTATATATATTTTATAAAGTGTTTAAAGAGCTTTTTGATATATATTACTTATAAGAGCTATAGTTATCATATTACTGATTCTTGAATAATCTTAATACTAAGAAACTACTATAAGTTTTTATTTCTCTCGAAGTAATACTTCTTTTAAAAGTTTATTAATAATATAAGTATTTTAGAAGTATTTTTAAGAGGAAAAAGAATATATGATTACTAATATAGAAGAAGAAAATAATTTCTTTTTAAACTGGTAATATAGCTCTCCTGTAATATGTTTAAAGCTAAAGTATTTAAAGTTTACTTCTAAGTAGTCTTATTAGATGAAAAGAAATTTCTAAAAGCTATATAGTGTTTTATTAAAATAGTAAGTCCTACTTAGTATTTCATAACTTAATAGTGTTCTTATATAAATAACTTTTTTAAGTATTATATATATAAAAGTATTTATTATATTATATTAGAGTAGCTTAAGATTAATATAGTTAGTAATTATTATAAAGGTTTAAGATAATATATTCTTTAGAGCTATTATATAGGTTTTATAATTATCTTATAACTATTAATTTCCATAAATAATTAGATAAGTTTTAATTTTTAAGAAATACTTATACCTATCGAGTTTATAGATTCAAACTTAGTAATACCCTAGAATTTTTAAGTTTCTCGCAAAAGCTTTACTGACTTTATTCTAGGAATACGATTTAGTATAACTTTTAAAATAAGTTTATTTCGCTACTACTATGGTTTTAATATATAAATAAATAAATACTACTAAGTAAAATATAAGTAATAGTAATAGTTTCTACTATAAGACTTTTAGAATAGGAATTCTTATTCCCCTATATTTTAAGTATTTTCTAATATCTAGTTTATTTTATAGTTAAAGTTTAGTATTAGAAATTATAATATTCATAATTTAGAGCTTTCGAGAAAGTTGAATATCTAGGACCTCTTCTAGTCAACTATTTATACTATTTTATAATTATAAATAGGAGTATTTTAGAATATCTTAAAATAACTAAAAAATATTAGCTAAAAGAATAGTTTTAAATAAAGATTTCCTAATTATTCTAGTATAGTATTTTATCTATCTTTTATACTTAATACTTTCTAGAGCTACTTAAACTCCTTATTTCTTTTTAGTTTTATTTATATAAATAGAATTATACCCGCTTAACGTAGTAGTTTAACGTCTAGCTAGCTCTTACTATTACAGTAAAAGTAATAGGTTCGAATCCTGTAACAGGCAAGCGTAACTAGTAGGCATATACTTTCTAATTATATAAACTATATAGTAACTACTACTAGCTATTAATACTTACTACTTACTATTAATAGCTAGTAACTATTAATAGCTAGCAATAAATACTACTAGCTAACTAGTATCTAGTATCACATAACTATAATCCTTAAAGAGTAACTACGATAGATAGGCCTATACTTTCCCTATTTATTACCTATTATATTAACTAATTGTGTTTATTACTTAAGGTTTCCTCTATAGATTCTATAGTTCCTTAGTACTAGTAGTATCTATAGGGTAAATGAGGCAAGAGCTAATAACTAGGAATAACTACCTTCAAAGGGTCCCGGGGAGGCATATAACTTTAAATAGATCAGAGACCTTCAATACAACCAAAATAAATAGAATTATAGAATAATATAATAAGTAATTCTAGAAGGATTACTAATACGAATTTCGTAGTTTTAAATACTTTATAAAGCTTAGGGGTAGCTACTATATAGATACGAGACCTCGAACTATTATAGCTACTTCTTATCATATTAACTCTTCTATTAATTTCTTTATTCAAGTTTAAATAAACAACTAAGCTAATTTTGAGTAGTTTTATTATTATTTACTTTTAGAACTAGTAAGAGATTCTATTAGAATTAAATTATTTAAAGTTATTTTATAGAGAAATTAGACTTCTATTAAAAAAAAGTATTTTATTAAAAGAGATATTATAGGTTATTATAACTTTATTTTAGAGCGGTTTCTATACTGAATATTAGTTACTTAAAGTATATCTAACTAAAAAGGTAATAAAAGTATACCTTTCAAAATAAACTACTTGGTTATATTTTAGTTTTGTATTTATAGTTAGAAAAAAATATTTATAACTATAAGCATAAAGGTAAACTGAGTTTGGGTTTATAGTGTTATTTTTTTAAGTAGTTTTATAAAGTTTCTAGTATAGTATTTACTAGTTGAAAAGGTATATTAGTATTTAGTTATAAAGAAATACTGTAGTTTATGGGGTTTTGGTTAGAGATTATAGGGTAGTTTACTCCTTTACCTTATAGCTTCTATATAAGTTTTAAAAATTATTCTAATATACTTAGTATTTCTATTCTAGCTCTAGGTATATAGAGTAGATAGTTTAAGGTATATATTCTAAGAAGTAAAGTTTAATTTTAATTTCGTATATTTAGAAACCTTATTGTTATATTTAAAGATTTTAATATTAATATTATATTACTATACCTACTTAACATGGTAGTTTAATATCTAGCTAGCTTTTACCATTTGATAGTAAAAGTAGTAGGTTCGTATCCTGCGGCGGGTAAGCGTGACTAGTATCTATATACTTTCTAGTTATATAAACTATATAATAACTATTATTAGTTATTAGTACTTATTATTAGTTATTAATAACTAGTAATTTTTAGTAACTAGTAATAAATATTACTAGCTAGCTAGTAGCTAGTATTATATAACTATAATCTTATAATAAGTAATTATAATAGATATAAGTATATATATACTTTCTATTTATTAACTATTATATTAACTAACTATATCTTACTACTCCAAGTTTCTTCTATTTAAGTAGTTTCTCAGAACTAGTAATATCTAGTAAGTATATAAAGTAAAAGCTAATTACTATATATAGTTTCCTTTATAGAGTTCCCGAGAAGTATATAACTTTAAGTAGATTAAAGACTTTCAATCTAACTATATATTTCATTACTATTTAAGGAGTATAATAAAACTCTTAAACATTCCTATTATTATAGTTCTAGTATAGTTAATAATAGTTAGTAGTTTTATCTATAAATATTAGAGCTAAGGTATAGTTATAATAGGTTTAGTAATAGGAGTAGAAGTTAAAGGTAATATATTCCTTAGGGGTAGTATATAAAGTAATCTTATATTCCATATAGCGAATCTTTCGCTTAGTTTTACTAATATTATATGTTTTATATATTTCTTGAATAAGCTAATAGTTACTATATTTTTAAGTAATTATTAGTAATCTGAATACTTTATATAACTAAGATAAAGTAGTTTAGAGGCTTTTTACTAAGATATTTTAAGTATTAGTATTACAGCTATCTATTATTATTAGGCGTTTTTGAATAGTATTTATAGTATATTACTAGTACTAGTAATATCTAGGAAAAAGCTTACATTATACTAACTATATTACTAAAGTGATTAATTTCTTATAAAGTATATAGTATTTAAGAATTTACTAGTTATATTAAATATTAATAGGTATACTTTTAGAGTAGTTGTTTTTCTATAATTAACATAAGTAGTTCAGCTTAGTATTTTACTAGTAGTTTTATTTTTATAATTATTAAAAAGAGATAAGATTTATAATTAGAATGGTATAGAAAGTAATATTATAGAAATATAGTTTATTTTTTGTTTTATAGTTTAAATAAAAGTCTTAGTATCTCTATAGCTTTCAATTAGTATAGGCTTTATATTATACTAAATATAGTTTTTATAAGAGTTTTTTTAAAAAGTTATAAAATATTTTATATACTGGAAAATATAAGCTAAAATATTTATATTAAGAATAAAAGAGCCTTAGAAAGGGTATTACTAAGGCTTTGCTTTATAGGATATTTATTATGTAGTATTATAGCTACTTTAGCTAGAAAGCTAGTTATATAATTACTTTCCACTTAAAGTTCTGAATTCTTCTTAAGAAATCTAGATTTGAAGTAAGTAATTACTTGATTTTCCTTTTAGTTAAAGTATTTAGTACTTAGCCCTTATAAGCTACTTAGGGGTATATATAGTAATAATGTACTAATAAGTAGCTTAGTTTATATTTTAGAAAGTATAGGGGTTATTTAAACCCTAGAAATATCTCTTATTACTTTAAGTATTTTAAGTAATATTAGGGGCTTTTATTAAAGTATATAAAGTATTATAGCTTATCTTATTATACTATAAAGGTTTAAGGAGATATTATATAGCTTCTATAATAACTAAGATAATTTTATCTAGGAATATTAAATCTAATTAATTATAGATTATAAGTATATAGTTTTATATATAGGATTTGATTAGTAAGTAAGCTAGTAAAATTATAAGATTATAAATCTAAGATATTTTAGTAATAGAAAGAATATAATTATCTATTTAAGTTTGATATATAGTATTTTATTATTTTTAAAACTATATTTTAATTATTATTTTTATAGTAAAATACTTAAGTTTTAGGGACTAGAGTATTTTATATTATAGTATAATAGTATTTTAGAAGTATTAATTATTTATTATACTAAAGTAATTATAGAAGTTTATATATTATACTATGATGTTCTTTTCTTTATAGTATTACTAGTAGTATAATATTTTACTTGTATATTTAAAGATTTAATTTATTAAAAATATTTAGTTTAATTACTTATATTAGTAGTTTTGAGTTTTTAAAATATAGATATTATAGAAAGTTATATAAGCTTCTAAGTTTCTCTCTATAAAACTTATAATATTTTCTATAGAAACCTTTTTAATTATATCTACTAGGAATTAGAAATCTTCTTTATAATTAACTTTTCTAGGGGTAAAGTTTTTAAGAATACCTAATATATATATTTTATAAACTTATTAGTATTACTTAGTTTTTAGAAAATCACCTAAGAGTAGCTCTTAAGGAAGTTTTAAAAAGAAATTTTAATAGATAATTATTTTAGGGTTAAAGTAGTCTTATAAGTTATAGGCTATAATCTCTATTTAAGAATACTATACTAAGTAAGCTATCAATTAGCGTTTTAAGAACTAAAAAGGGTATTTTTAGTAAATATTTTAATAATTAAAATATATAAATTTCGTCTATTTTATATTTCTAGCTTAGTAGCTTTTTAGTATTATAAGACTCTTGATCATGATATTTCATTAGAGGGTAAAATCTAGTATATATTATATATAACTAAATATAGCTATATATATTACGCGAAGTTCTATTTTAAGTATTTTAAATAGGGTAAAACTTATAGAGATAGTACTAGTATTTAAGGTTTAACTAGTATAAACTCTATTTCTCAAGCATGTTATTCCTAATAAGAACTTTTATTAGGAGTTCTGGAATATTAGTATTTCTTATTATTTTTTGCTATTTTCTATTTTTTAAATAATCTATTATTTAGTATTAAGTTAAACTTAAATAGGAATTTCATTTGTATTAGAGGCTAGCTATAAGAGATACTTTAGTAATACTTCAATATAATAATAATAAATTTAAAGAGTTTATATTTAAAGTAAAAGCTTTTTACTAGACTATATGGATAGTAGCTATGTAAAGCCTCAAAAGTAATATCTTATATAAACCTTAAGTTTTAGATCTGTGATATAATTTACCTTTTAGGTACTAAGTAAATAAATTAAATATAAGGATTAGTATTATTCCACTCCTATTTTTATTCCTAGCATTCCTCCTCCTTTTTATTATTACCCTACGTTTCCTCTTTTGTTTTGTTAGGGATAGTAATCAATAGTATTTATTTATAAAAAAGTATTATTAATACTAGTAAAAAGTAGTAATTATATAGTAGTAGTAAATAGATAAGTTAGTATTAATAGTACTAAGGATATAGTTACAAAATTAGTAAAATATAGTATAATTACAAGAATATATTATAGTATTTTATTATAGGGAAATTAGTATAATAGAAATTAAGAAGAGGAAAGAGAAAGACTTACTATTATTTATATAATACTATAACAACTAGTAATAAGTTATTTAGGGATATAAATAAGAGTAGAAATAGGAGTAGCTTTAGTAAAGGAAGAAGGAATAGTAAATATAATAGTAAGATAGACTAAGGTTATTTACTAGAAATAATGGAAGTATTTATTATAATACTAGATTATAGTAGAAGATTCTAGTAAAGAAATAGAAAAATAGTAGTTTTTAGTAGTACTTTTCTTATTACTAATAAAGATTATAAACGTAATAAAATATTTACTAATTATAATGAAGTAATTAACTTAGTAGTTAGTAATATATAACTTAGGACTAGTAATAAAGAAATCAGAACTTTCTTTATATTTATCTTTTAATTTTAAATATTTGAAATAGGATTAATTATAATTTAATATATAGGTTTAGGAAAGGTTATTCTTATTGTATTTAGAGTAGTAATGAAAGTAAGTAAAGATACCTATATTAAGAAACTAGTTCTCCTTACTATTAGTATTATGTTTTATAATATAACTATTATTGATATAAATAGTAAACTTAAAAAACGTATAGTAATAAAAAAGGTTATTATTAAGGTTCCTAGAACTAGTAATGGTAGTAATAGTAGATATAATAAAAAGAAATATAAAAAAGAAATAAAAGTAGAAAAATAGTAAAAAGTAGTATTATAATAAGTATAGAATAGGAAGTTATATAATTCTATAGAAAGAAAAATAAAATTATATAAAAAAGAAGAAAAAGAATTTCTTATAAATTGATAGAAGAAAGAATATAGTATAAGATTATTGAAGGTAAATTTGTATAGGCTTTCTTATTAGTAGGACTATTTAATATTAGTAATACTTGAGTTTTCTTATTAGTAGGAATATTTAATATTAGTAGTACCCAGGGGAAACATTTTAGATAGATGTTTCTAATTACTTAGATTAATTTAGGTAGCTAGAAATTATGGATATATTATTAAAGTTATTTATAGCGAGTATTACTATAATAATAGGGTAGAGAGATAGTAGGGAGTATATTATAAACTATTAAAAGGTAAGTAGGTATATAGCCTATATCTAGTGAAGTGATACTTTACGTTAAAGGTATATATACTAGATACTCTCAGGGAAAGAGGATATAGTACATGAGAGTGAATAATAGTTACTTTCAGTAGAAGAATGTTATTATTAGGTAATCCAAATATATACCAAAAGATAGTCTAGAAGTTTTCTTTTATAATACTATACTTAGTTCTAGAATATTCTGATTATTAAGTATTAGAATATTCCAGTAATACAAGCTTACGTAAGTAATTACGAGTCCTAAAGTTAATTACTAGCAAGTACTTTGTAAAAGAACGAGGTAGAATATTCAAGAGAATATTTAATAGTAAGTCGAGTACTACTATAAAGTAAACACCTATAGCCTAACATTTTAATATAAACCTAAGCCTTAGGGTTTATATAGAATATTGCCATTGAAGTTTAATATAACTATTACTCCTATAGCTTAGTAGAGAGGTTTTTTTCAAGTATAAACTTTTTAAGTTTCTTATAACTCTGTTAAAAGTACTACTAAAATATTTTTCGTGGCTAGCTTCTAATATTTATCTAAAAGTTAAAAAGACGAAATAGTTCCTATTAATTAATATAAATATACTAAGAATATTATTATAAAATATAAAAAGAGACTATTTATAGATTTAAATTACTATAGATAATAACTTTACATTACTTGAAAATAAAGAAAAGGCTTTAAGATTTAACATTTTAAAACTTTAATAAGAAATAAGAATTCTTTTATATTTGGCTCTAAGAATAGAATAAAGCCTGATAGTACTTTTATAGTAATAGCCTTTTTAGACTTACTTATAATCCAGATAGGAACATTTCTTTTAGCTTTTAACTATATATAAAGTCATTTAAATAATAATGAAGAATATAGATTTACCTATAACTATAAAACTATATTTCTTATTAAGAATATTATAAGATATACTAATTTAGATTATGTAAAAGATCTAAATGATAGAAAACCTACTTTTTCTTATATCTTCTATTCAAGCAAGTATAGTAATATTATAAGTTATTCTACTATACAATAAAGAATAATAATGTTATCTACTTATACAACTAAATATATAGATCTACTAGATATCTATAAAGAAGTAACTTATTTATATTATAGCTTTAATTATATAAGTTGAAAATTAGAAATATCTAAAATTGAAAAACCTGATACTTTGAAAGATAATTTAATAACAAAAGCACTAGCAAAGAATATTAAATATTATAAGTAAGTAAAACATATAAATGCAAAGTATTACTTTATAAGAGACTTTATTAGAAATAACGATATCTTTATATAATATATAAATACAGAAAAGAATATAGTAGATATTTTAACTAAACCTTTAAGCTCTATAGAATTCAAGTAAATTATATCTAGATTTCAAGAAATACTATCTTAGAAACCTTTCTTTTATTATTTTTAAAAGTTTTTAGTTTTATAACTTTATATTTCTCCTTTTCTACGTCTAATTGAATTTTATAAGCTTTTATATAAATAGGCTATATACAAGCGAAATATACTTTATAGAGGGATATTAGATTTATTCTAAACTCTAAAGCACTTCTAATTTTATTATTCTAATAGAAGTAATAAGGGGTTTTTGAAATACTTCTATGTAGATAAATCATATACAGATCGCGCTATAGATATATATTCATTCTACCTTTTTACCCCTAGTAGTTCTTAAGTAAATAAAATAAATATAAAAGGATTCATTCTTTTATAAAATACTAGAAGCAATTCAAGCTATATATACTATAGTTATGATACTTTATACACTACAGCTATAATAACCATATACATCATAGTTTTACTATAATATATATTACACTTTAGCTTATATATTACAGTTATAATAAATTATATATTATAGTTATTATAGGTTATATGTTATACTTAAGTATATATACTTCAATTATAGTACTCTAGATATTATAACTATAATAGCCTATATACTATAGCTATAACTAGAACTCTAATAGTACTATAGCTTCAACTAAAACTCTTAAATAAACCCTCTATATAAAAACCTTGATATCTCTATTGATAATACTTAGAAATAGATGGTTATACTATTAATTAAACTACTATTTCTTCTTCTGTTTAACTATTATTATTAAGAATATTTCAATCAAATCTCTATATTAAGAAAACTACTTTTATCACATCATATTTCTACCGATTTTATAGTTATCTATAGCAATAACTTAACTATTAACTTATTAACTTATCTATGTATTCTAACATAAACAAGTTTAGTTTTATTACTTTCCATTATATCTCTTTTCAACAATGTGTTCTATTAATATTATCAATTTTAACTATAACTATTAAATTATTAAGATTGAAATCTGAGTTGTAAATATATTAATCGTTTATCTATTTAATAAGAAATTTGATTTTTAAATAGTAGTATGTATTTAAGACTTTCTGACTCAAATTATACACTAAGAGTTCTCTTATCAATTTCACGAATTTAAAACTTCAATATATTCAAGTTAAATAATATTAGAATTATTATGATAAAAGGGTTAAGTTCTGCTTCTAAGAAGTTAACTATTTCTGCTGATATTAAATACTTCCATAACTACTTAAGCAAATTACTTATTCTTATATTTCTTTCTAAAAATAAAAAAGATAGTATAATTAGCAATTCTATTATTAAGAATAGGTAGGAGGAGTTTAAACCTTTTACTCATAAAAAGAGCAATAAAGATGATAGAATCAAGGAATTTATTAAATACTTTAAAACTTATATTAGAATCATATTCAAATTTATTAGGGAGTCTATTGAAGTCAGAAGTTAGAAAGTCTTTTTAAGATTAATAATTTAGAATGCTCGTTTGAAAATGCTGAGTATTAATTAATAAAGTTCAATAGAAAATCTACTAACTTGAGAAATATTTACATCAAGTCTATTCTTGTTTAGAAAGGTTATTTTACTAAGGCCATAGAAAAATAGATAATTTATCTTCTTAAGAAAAGAGATATTCAGAAACATATAGACTTTTTGAACTATTTCTTATACTATCTAGTGTTAAAGTTCTGTATTTTCTTAGGAGATTTGTCTTTCTATTATTATAATTGGAAAAGAGACTTATGTTTTAATTAGAATTAATAGTATAAAGCTGACTGATAAAAAGTCTATATATTACTATCTAATTAAGTTCATATACTATTTAAACAATATATCTAAGTTATTTAGACTTTAGATAAGAATAATATCAGTAATACAGTTTATTATTTCATTTCAAACTTAATGTTTTATGATTAAAAAGTAAGGAAATTGGTAATATTGAGAAGTACATTGAAATTAAATTCTAACTTAATTAGTAAAAATAATCTAAAGTAGCTTTGTTTAAGAGATAAATGTTCAATTTTACTTTTACAATTGTAGTTATTTTCAAAGCATTTATTACTTAAGTATTACTCTTATTACTACCTAATAAACTATTTATCATTTCCTGAATTTCTAAGCTTCTAATAAGTTTAACTAAGTTTCTTCTAAATTAAAGTCTTATAACTAGATCAAATACTAGTAATCTTGGAATTTATAATAATAATTTTAATATTTCTACCTATACTTTTAATAGTTTCCTCTTAGTTTAAAGGTATATTTCAATTTTAACTCTTATTCTCAAAAGATATAACTATTGTTTATTTCTTCCTTAGGCTGACTTTTATATATATCATATTACTCCTCAGCTATTTTTTTAGAACTTCAAGCTTAAGTAGCCTCGCTAAAATTTGCTTTATATTTGATTAGAGAGTTTCATTCTTTATAACTATTTGGAGATGTTTTAATATCTTCTTCAAATTTCTATTTCTACTACTAAGACGTTTTATCAAGGGAGGAAATTTAGAGATTTAAATCAATTATATAAATTATTTACATCATTAGAAATACTTTAAAGTAGTCATTCCTTTTGTTGTAATTTATTTTATACGTAGTATCTGTAGATTTATTGAATTGAGAAATATTTTGAATTATTTAGATTTTATTTAAACTAAGTCTTCAATAAATCTTTCTATCAGTATTACGCTAATAGATATATAGATAACTTTAAAACTTTCTTTAAAACATTCTCATTATAATTATATTTATCAAATATTATATCTTAAAACCTAAAAAAGAAGTATTTATTTATTAATATTATTCGTCTATTAATATAGTAGTTATTATAATAGAACCTCTAGGTATTATAAGGATTTAACTTGATGTTTTAAGATAGTTTGTTTAAAGTTATAGCCTCTTTTAAAATATATTTAAATTTAATATATTCTATATTTATAATTAGTATTATATCCGCTTAGTATAGTAGTTTAATTTCTAGCTAGCTTTTACTATTCTATAGGAAGAGGAATAGGTTCGAATCCTATAGCGGGTAACTATAACTAGTAACTATATACGTTCTAATTACGTAAACTATATAGTAACTACTACTAGCTATTAGTACCTACTAATAACTATTAATAACTAACGACTATTAATAGCTAGTAATAAGTATTACTAGCTAGCTAGTGTTAGTATTACGTAATAGCGATCTTATAATAAATAACTATAATGGATATAAGCTTATATTTACCTTCTCTTTATATATATATAAATACTTTCTATATTTATTAGCTATTATATTAACCAACTATATCTTACTACCTAAAGTTTTCTCCGATTAAATAGTTCCTTAGTTCGAGAATTATTTATAAGGTATGTAAAGTAAAAACTAAAAAAGTAGGAGCCGATTACTGGGTATTGTTTCTTTATAGGGTTCCCGAGAAGCATGTGATGTTAAATAGATCAAAAGCCTTTAATATAGCTACTAATAATTAGTATTATAATAGTATTCTCCGAAGTACTTTTCCATATAATGAATCTTCTGTATAGAGAGATAGTATATTTATAGTTTAATTTGAAGTTCTTTTGTTTATATCTAAAAGAAGTATTTCTAGAAGTTAAAAGTATTTAAAAGAATTGCTAATATTTCCCAAATCTCTAATTTAAGATATAAGAAGTTTTATTTTATTAAGATATTAAATTATAATATTTATAATATTTTATTTTATTTAAAAAGACTCTATAATAAGATATCTTACTAATAAATAGTATAGAAGTGGCTAATAGCTTGCTTTCTACTAGGACTATTAGTAGATATATTATCCCCTAAACTATAACTTTAGCTTTCCTATCTTCCTATTAACTATAATAGTCAACTTTTAATTAATCTAAAGCTTAAACCGTTATAGGTATAGTAGCTAGTATACTTACCCCGTATTAGTCTTTTAATAGTAAATAATTAATACTTCTTTCTGTAATAACTTTATACTTCTATATCCTTGTACTTTTATACCCTTATACGTTTATACTATTATACCTCTATAACTATTAATATATAATTCAAATATCTCAAAATATTCAATTACTACTAACTATAAATACTCTTTTTAAATATCTACTATAGCCTCGATATCTATAAGCTTAATATCTTTACTAGGTTTTACTTACCCCTAAGATAAAACTTTATATTACTAAAATAAATACTCTCTACTACTAATATAAGCTAACTAACAATCTCTATATAAATAAAATAAGACTTAGTTTACTCTTATTAGTAAATAGTATAGGTATATTAATTAAGTATAAGTAATATATAAATAATACTCATATAAATATAGATATTTCTAAAATAACTAGATAGTTTTTAAAGCTCTTGTAATAATATTACAATAATATTCTAAAGTTTTTAATAATAAGGATAAGAACAATATATTAATAGTGACATATTATCTAATTAATACTTAGTTTCTAATATTATTAGTTTAGTATAGTAGTTTACAGGATAGCTAGATGAATCTCTTTAAAATATTTATAAGTTACTCATTAATTATAATATTTAGAGCAATTATATTAAGACCTAATTCAATATATTAATAACTTAAATTATAATACTTATAGCTAGACATTTCTATACTTATCTTATACTTATTATTTTATAAGTAGTTATATAGATTTCGAGGAGACTTCGGTTTTATTATAAAACTTATAGAAGGATAATACATTATAGAATGTTTAGTTTTTATATCTCGAAATCAATATTATATTTATTTTATTTTACATAAGTTTAGAAAGGTGTTCAATTTATAGTTCTAGCAATTATTTTTAGCTATATGTATTAAGCTTTAGCTTTAATAAAGTTCTTCCCGATTCTTACTACGAGGTTTTCTATTACTATAAAGTTAATTATTAGAACTAGAAGTATAGTTATCTATAATAATAAGTAATCTTATTATTGATTAACTAGTTATGGACTAGTATAAGTGTGGATACTATTATAAGGTAAAAATTTATAGTTAAATCTTTATATGAAGTAAAGAACTTAGATACTATTCGAAGTATATAATAAAAGTGATTAAATATATAGATAGTATATAAATAAGATATATAAGTATATTATAATTAAGAAGTAGAAACTTAAATTAACTTAAAGATAATATATTTAAATCTATTATAATATTACTTTTAGGAGGAACTGATAGCTCGCTTTCTATTATGACTATTAGTAGATATATTACTCCCTAAAATACAACTTTAGCCCTCTTACCTCTCTACTAATTACTATAACTAGCCCTTAGTTAATCTAAAGCCAAACCCCTTATACCTATAATAGCTAGTATATCTACCCGGTGTTAACTTTTCTAATAATAAATAACTAATAACTCCTTTCATAATAACCTTATACCCTTATACCCTTATATCTTTATACTTTTATAATTATATATAACTCGAATATCTTAAGATATTTAATTACTACTAATTATAAATACTCTATTTCAATATTTATTATAAACTTAATATCTATAACTCTAGTATCTTTATTATAGACTAGGTTTTACTTATCTTTAAAATAAGGTTTAATATTACTAATATAAAAGTTCTTCATCATTAATATAAATTAATTTTCAATTTCTATATAAGTACTATAAGACTTAGTTTAGTCTTATTAGTAAATAATCTTAATATATTCAATATAGTTTATATATAAATAATATTTATATAAATAGAAATATCCTTAGTATAACTAGATAGTTTTTAAAACTTCTGGAACCATATTATTATAATATTCTCAAATATCTCATAATTAGTATTATAATAGTATATTAACATTAAGGTATTACTTTATTAATACCTAGTTCCTAATACTATCAGCTTAATATAGTAGATTATTAACTAGCTAGATAATGTTCTTTTAAATATTTATAAGCTAATTGTTAATTATAATAATTAAAACAAATTAAATCAAAGTGTAATTTAATAAAGTAATAGTTTTAGTTATAATAGTTATTACCAGATATTTCTATACGTATTCTAAAGTTCTTTTTTTACGAGTTATTATATAGATTTGGAGGAGATTTTAGTTTTATGATAGAGATATAGATATAAAAAAGTAATAAATTATAGAATACTTAACTCTTATAAGTACTCTTTTTTATTCTATTTTTAAGCAGTTTATAAAAGTTCTTAATCTTATAACCTTAATAGTTATTTTGAGTTATATATACTAAACCTTAGCTTTAATAAAGCATTCTTTATATAGGTTATTCCTACGAGGTTTTCTTTTACTATAAGTTTATATTCTAGATATAGGAGTATAATTATCTATAGTAACAGGTAATTTCATTACTATTCAAACTAGTTATAAGCTAGTATTAGCATGAATACTATTATTAGGTAAGATTTATAGTTAAATCTATATTTAGGGTAAAGAGCTTAGATACTATTCTAAGTATAAATTAAAAGTAACTAAATAATATAATTTAGTTATTATAGTTATATCAAAAGTCTTTGATCTATTGAAAGTTATATACTTCTCGGGAACTTTTGAAAGAAAACTATACCTAATAGTTAGCTATTACCCTATATAGCCTATAGATAATACTATAGCTAAGGAACTATTCAAATAGAGAAAGCCTCAAGTAGTAATAATATAGTTAGTTAATACGATAGTTAATAAATATAGAAAGTATATTATAAAGAGGGAAAGTATAAGCCTATATCTATTATCATTACTCTTTCAAAAATCATAGTTATATAATACTAGTACTAGCTAGCTAGTAATACCTAGTACTAGCTATTAATAATTACTAGCTATTAATATTAATAGTTACCAGCTACTAAAATTAATAGCTACTAGCTATTAATAGCTAGTAGTAATAAGAACTATTAGCTAGTAGTAGTTACTATATAGTTCACAGAACTAGTAGGACTAGTTATAGTTACCCGCTATAGGATTCGAACCTATTACTCTTACTAGAAAATAATATGAGCTAGCTAGACGTTAAACTACTATATCAAATAAGAATAACTTAGTTGTTAGTTATAATAAATAATATTATTAAAAATATACAATAAATAAATAATACGATACATAGTCTAAAGGTAAGTTATTGAAAAGTATATTTTATTTAAACTAGAATAAAACGCCCGAATACATATAAATAAAACAGTTAGACTTTATATAAGCTAATAGAGTCGCACAGTAGCTTTAGTCCTATACCTATTCTTATATACCCCCCTAGGAGTAAAGCTACTAGAAATACTCTTATGTTATTCAAGTAATATATTAAATAAATAAAATAGAATAAAAAGTTTCCTAAATAGGTTTTTCAATACTTAAATAAACGAAATTAATAAAAATATTATAATCTATTATATATTTAACTATCTTTATTAGTATTAGCAAGAATAATCAGTCAGCTCCTTCTAAAATTACTAATAATCCAATCTTTTTATATACTATAAATAGATTATTTATCATTTTTTCATCTACTAATTTCTTTCTTCTTTCTTATACTAACATTTTCAACAATTATCTTTTTTATTTATAAGTAATGAATTTCATTAATATAGATTCCATAGATTGACTTTAAATATAATAATATATATTAGTTATCACTAATAATCAAACTATAAAATAAACCCCATAAGTTAGTTAAGAAAAGAACTAGCAAAGTTAAAAATTCTTCTATTAATATTAGAAAACAAGTTATTAATATTGAAGATACTCTCACTATTAATCTTTTAGTATAGTTAGATTTATACTATCTATTAAATAAACTTATACCTATTTTTACCTATTTTACCCCTAAACCCTACTATATACTACTTAACCTTAACCTTAAAAATAGTAGAGAATCAGTATTTAAAGTTATATTATATATTTTGGAACCTTATTTACTCAATAGTAATAGCAAACTTAGAATTCAAAATAGTTTTCTTTACTCTTTTCAAAAACCCTACTTTATTTAGTATCTTTTAATTCTCTCTATCCCTTATAAATATATCAATACAAATTAATTTCCTTCATTCTTTCTTACTATTCATATATTTATTATTATTAGTAACGATATTTAAAAATACTTTATCTTTAACATTTACAGATAAATTACTAATACTAAGAAATCTCATTCTCTTATTAATCTAAATTTCACATAGTAATATAAAATTTAAATATTTTACCTAAAGTCTTTTATTTAATTCTATTTTACAGAATTCCCTAATCTATAAAAATATTGATTACTATCCTTATCCCTCACATTTACTAAAATATCTTAACTTAGTAATATTGCTAAACAAGAAACTACTTTAACAAAAAAACCTATTACTACTACTAGTTCTAAATATCCTCATAATTATCCGAAGAAGGTTTCTACCCTAAAACCTCTATCTAATAATAATATAGATAATTTAAGTAGAAACCTTAAAATCAAAAAAGAATTAGAACCTAAACTTAATATTAACAAAAAGGAAAGATCTAAGAGTAATATAAATAAAGAGGAAAAGAAGGAAAACAATATTAAACTAGTTAAACTTCCTAAGAAATACTTAAGAACTATAACTAATACTACAAAGAAATCATCTTAAATTAAATATTAAAAAACTTTATTAGAAATTAATAACTTTAGATATTAACTTGAAGTAACTAAATACTAATTCGTAAAGGTTAGTAAGAAATCGACTACTTTCAAGAATATTCTAACTAAGTCTAGTTTTTCTAAAACAAGCGAGATTACTAAAGAATATAATACTTATCTCCTCTTAATAAAGATTATTTGTCATATATAACTTGTTTAAACTATTTCTTATATAGTTTACTATTCAAGCTTTACTTTTTCTCGAAAGCCTTATATTGATACTATAAGTATTAGTAGTAAGGATTCGGTTTCTAACTAATATTATTTGTATAAAAGTAGTTTAAAAATTATATATCTTATAGTTTTAAATAAGACCTATAAGGTTTTTAAGAAATACTTACAAATTCTATAAATCTCGGATACTAATAAAATAAATACTTTAATTTCAAGTTTTCTTTTAAATCTAACTTTTTCAATTAAAAAGTAAAAAGAATAGAAATACGAAGAAACTTATTTATCTTAAACCATTATTAAAATAATAGAGAAACTTCAAAATTACTTTTATTAAAAGTACAAATATGTCTAACTCTACTACTAAAATTCCTATTATTAAAATACCTTAGTTTGTTATTATTCTAACCCCTTGAATACTACTTTCTATTATTTTAATATTTCAAATACTATTTTCTATTTAGATATCTTTTATTGAATTTATCCCTAAACCTTGAATAATTTTAACTAAATCTCCTATTAGAAGAAGCTTTACTTCTTAACTAGTTATAAGGAAATTCAGAACTTATAGCTTTAAATATAATATTTTAATTACTAGTTTTGGTAAATATCTTCTACTTTTAAAATAAACTCTTATTTCTGTTCCTATTTTCAGAAGTTATAATTAATTCTCAATACCCCCTCAAGTTAACCTTTATATACTAATTACTACTTTTTACTTACCTATTAAAAGTTCTTAATTTAAATACTCTATTCTTAATTAGATACAAATTTAGTTAGAGAGTTTTATTCCTTATAAATAACTCGAAAAATATCACTATTTCTTTTCTTTCTATATTACTACTATAAAAACATTTTACTAAAAATAAGATAAATATCTAGATTACTTATATATATATTTAAATAAGTAAGAAATTACTTTGAAAAACCTCTTTGATTATTTTAACTAACTTTAAAAGTATTATATATAGATCTATAAAATTAAGAAATACCCTAAACTATTTAAACTTTACTTAAATTAGATTCTTTATATATTTATTTACTAGTATCAAATCTATAAATATATAAATTACTTTTAAATTACTTTATCAATACTCTTATTATAATTATATTTATTAAATATCTATATATTAAAATCTAATCAATAAATATCTACTATCCAAAGTCAATAATCCAATAGTTCAGTAATTATTATAATATATTCTCTAAATATCTCTAAAATTAAAATCGATATCTCAAAATAATCTCTTTAATACTATAATTTCTTCCAAGATATATTTTAATCTAAGACATTCTATAATAATTCTAAATATTATAATAATACTCTATTAAATAACTTTCTATTAAACTACTCTTCTAAATAGAGAAATAATATAACTATAACTTAATCTTTAAATCTCTTTATAGTCTATAAATAACATATCTCTAATAATCAAAAATATTGAAAATATCTTTTTAATAACCCCTAAAGTTGTAAATTAAAATACTAGGAATCTTGTCTTATAGAAATGCTAAATTATGTAATTAATAATATTTTAATATACTTAAATAAGATTTCTAAAGTATCTTGAAAATATAAAATATATAAATAAAATATCTAGTTATATTTTGATAGAAATATAAAGGATTAAACTACTCTTTACCTAATATATATAAGTCTCCTAAAATATAGCTTAACTACTATTTATAATACAAATACTACTAAAATAGTATTACTAGAATGGAATTATGATTACGATTAGAATACTTAGTAACCTTAGTAGTGTATATATTATAAACTAAATAAATATTATAATACTTATAATCCCCGACTACTTAAACTCCTAGGAAATACTTAATAAAACCTTATTCTTTAAGTCTATAAATATACTTAATACTTCTAATAATCTTAAGAATATCTTTTTCAACTACCCTATAAGATAGAAAAATAATTATTTGTATAGAATAAGATATAAATACTCAAATTCCTATTTGTAAATAGATAAAGCTCTTCTAAGTATAACTAAAAACTTAATATTTTTAGTATGATATAAAAAGCTTTATATTAAAGAAAAGATATATCTTAAAATCTATAAAAGATATATTTAAGTTCTATATAATACTTTATAACTTTCAATCTATCTAGTAATTCTACTATTATTAGATATTAATTAAAATCCTTTATAGTACTTAGAAATATATTAATAGTATTAATTTATAAGACTTCAAAATCAGACTATACTATAATTACTCTAACTACCTAAAAAGTTTAAATGACTATTATTACTTTATATAATTTATAGTAAATTAACTAGTTATATATTTCTATATATATTACTCTTTACTTTATACTCTTCTACAAAGCTATCTTTTTCTATCTTATAAATCAAAACTTGTCTAAAAAGAAAAAGCTTTATCTCAATATCCTAGTAATCCATTTCTTACTAAATACTTTTCTCTTTAAACTTGATAATTTAAGTGTTTATTATTTTAATAAAAGGTTTGTATAATTATTGTAATAAATTAATACTATATTTCTAAGTCTTTAATAATATAACTAGTTAATTAGAATATATTCGGATTTTAGTAAAATAATCTTTCTTCTTTAATATCATATTTCAAATAACATAGAATACTATTAAACATTAAGCCTATATTTATCTAATCTTTATTACTAATTAAATAAATAAATACTAGTAAAACTATCTTATTGATATTCCAAGAAATGTAGAATACTACTATTATACCGCTTTAAAAATACCAAGTAATTATTAATAATAAACTCTAATTTAATTTACTATTATGATCTACTTCTATATTATTAATTGAATTTCTAAATAATTACAAATCCTATCCTAGTTAATAAAAGTCTAAAACTATACTTTAGTTTTCCCCAAGTTAGCTAAATAAGAATTCTAAAATAATTATTTTTATATTTAATTGAAATAAATATCTCTTTTTAACTAGCTAGATCTTTTATTTTAAATATGTTATCTAGTTCTCTAGTTATTGATATATTTCCTAAATTGTAATCTTTATTTAAGATTATTATATCTAATTATTATTAATTAGAAACTTAGACTAGTTTTATTAATTTAGATATTAGTTTAAATATAATTAAATCTCTCTTTTTAGTTTTTAAAATTAACTCTAAATTTAACTTAATATCTTAAATTCTTTCTAGTACTAATAAGATAGTTAATAGAAAAGAAGTTTTCCTATTAAATACTCCTATTATTCTAAAATCTCTAAATATTTTAAGAATAAAATCTTCTTCTTTCTTAGTAATAAACTTAAGTACTAATTCTATAACTTCTTTTATAAATACTTTATATAAGTCTTACTTTAAATAAAGTCGTATCTTATTGAATTTAATATTCTAAATAATAATAACGCTTTAAAAATATATATCTAAATCTTATAGAAGTTATAAATATTTAAAGTATAGCCTACTAGGTATCTAATATATCCCCTTAATTCAACTTTAAATAATCTTTTCAAAATACGTTATTTATAATACTTCTTAAATAAATATATTTAAGAACTATAAATAAAAATCTATTCCTAGTAAGATTATAAATCTTAATAAAAACTTAAAATATACTCTAGTACTTACTAATAAAAATACTATCATAATAGGTTTCTTTAATTTTATATAACAATCTCTAGTTATTTCAAATACTTAGAAATACTTTTTAGAATATAGCTATTATTTAAATTAACTCTATATATAATTTAAGTAGTAGTCCTATTATTCCTTATATTTCCATTCTTTACATAATTAGTTCTTTTCTAGTATACTTATTTATTCCAACTAACCTTTTAGTATAAAAAAGAAATAATTTGAAATTAATCTTTTGCTTTATTACTTACTTTTAATAACTAATTTCTCTATTAATCACTATTACTATTCTCTTAATAACCTATCAAATCTTATAAATTAAAACCCCTCTCAATTTCTTTACTTATCTATTCAATATTATTAATACTTAAAAAAGTAAATTATAAATTTTATTAAGTAAAATAAATATACAAAACTAAACCTCATACTTCATTCTTAATAATAAATACCTAGATATCACCTATATAAATCCTAAGAAAATTGAATAAATCTTAAGTAATAAAATAAAATAGATAAACTAAGTGTAATTCTAAAGTTTATCTAGAGATAACTTATTAAGAATAAGTTATTATATAGTAAAAATATTTAGTTACCTTAGTCCTATAGTCTTTACCCCTTAAGTATTAAAGACTAAATACTTAAAAATAGTTTATTTAAAATATCCTATTCAAGAATATTATATATAAGTATTATTAAACCTTAGTTCTAGGAAAGCTATCCTAAAATATAATTAAAAAAAATAGAATACTTAGAAACTCTAAGATAATACTAGAAATACTTAAATAAACTATAGCATAGTTAAAAATAAACTTATATTCAGGGAAAACAAAATTATACTTTCTAAATAATTTCTTTCTAATAAAAGAGTACTTAATTAAACTAAATCTAAAAGTAGGGTCTAAACCTATATACTGAATTCAAGTTTTATTAAGAAATAGAATTTCTAAAATAATATCAGTATAGAAGTTCTCAATATAAGTAATATTATCTAATATTAAATCTAGTATATTCTTTCTATTTAAACTATTAAAATTCTTTTTAATACGTTTCTTACTTTATCTAACTATAAAGAAATCAGCTAAACTATATCAAACTAAATTTACTCCCTTATTTAACTTAGAAGATCCCTTCTCAAAAGAATCTATTAAATTAGTAATACAAATCACCCTATGGCTATTAAAAACTATATTCTTCAAGAATATATAAGATCTTTAAACAATGGAATAAACATCTTAAAAGTTTATAATTAACTTTTTAAAATAATAAGATTAATATTTATATATATTGAATTAGAAAAGTAATAATTATTACTAGATTTACTACTCAAAAGAGTTATTTTAGCTTTAGGGGTATTTAAAAATACCTCTTTAATTCTATTAATATACCTCTTAGAATTTAACTATCTCGTTCTAGCTAACTTCAAATATAAAACATAAGTTTTAGAATTATATATCCTATTTATGATACTACTTTAAATAATAACTATTATTTGAATATTAACGAATCTAGTATATAAACTAGTAAGAGTATACTTGATATACCTATAATCCTTAGGAAAATATAGGTAACTTCTAAAATTGTATAAACATCTTAGTTTAGCCTAAGATATATCTAATTTTCCTATGAATATAACTAGTATATATAGTATTTTATTATAACTTTTTATTAAAACTTTTATTAATATAAAATAGAACTAAGAAGATTTCTCTATATTTAACTAGAATCCTAATATTCAAACTTAGAATCTCTCTCTTAATAATATTCTAGTACTAAATTATAACCTAACTAAACAAGATATATTAAATAAATACTTAAAACTACTCTTTAATTATAAAGGTTTTCTGGGTTTCAGGGATTGAATATATAACTATTTAGAAGTAAATAATATCTTATTTATTATACTATACTAGACTATAGATATTCAAATTAACTTTCTTGAAGACTTTCTTATATTTAAATCTAACTTATTACTATATACCTAAATTATTCTAAGTATATCAATATTTCAGAATACTTAGAAAAACTTAAAAAGAAATATTATTAATATTAAAAGGTTCTATTTAAGTAAATATTAGAAAACTATTATTAATAGTAGTATTAACCTATATCGAAATTATATTATATTGTTTCTTTATCTCTTTCTGATTAAATTCTCGAATTACTTAAAGCTTAAAATCTACTATATAGTAGTTAGAAATCCCCTCAGTTTTAGGAATATAAAGTTTAGTATTTACAACTTTCTATTAAGTATTATTCTCTTATTTAGGTTCTTTATTAAAATTGAATAAATTAATTAATTTCGAAATATTAAAATCAAGTTAACTATCTATATTAATATATTTCTAGATATTTTAGCTAATTATATAGAACTATACAATAACATACTAATGATTAGAATCAGAAGTATTAGATAGTTTTACTATTATATTAAAGCTACTAATAGTTAAGTATACTATTTTTGAATAGTTTATCAAAGAACTAATAAAATAAATCAAAAAGGATTTCCTTTATATTTATTAATTATCAATGTACCTACTTAACGTAGTAGTTTAATGTCTAGCTAACTTTTACCCTTTTATAGTAAGAATAGTAGGTTCGAATCCTATAGTAAGTAAGCGTAACTAGTAGATATATATATACTGTTAGATTATATAAATTAATTATAGTAACTACTACTAGCTATTAGTACCTACTATAGCTATTAATAACTAGTAACTATTAATAGCTAGTGATAAGTGCTAGTAGCTAGTAGTATTAGTATTATATAACTGCGATCCTGTAATAAGTAATTATAATAGATACAGGCTTATATTTACTTTCCTTTTATATATATTTTCTATATTTATCAGCTATTGTGTTAACTAATTATATTATTGCTATTTAAGTTTTTCTCTATTTAAATAGTTCTTTAGTTTTAGTATTATTTATAGGGTATATGAAATAGGTAAGAGCTAAGTTGATAACTATTAGGAATAATATATTTTAGTAGTAGAGTTTTCGCCGGAAGAAACCTTAGCTGTAATACTATCTCTATAAGCCTCGCCCTATTTAAACTACTTAAAATAAAATTTTACGCAATATACTTAGCTATATTTAATTATATATAATATATACTAGATTTTATCCCCTAATTATGTGTAATAATTAAAAGTCTCACGATACTAAAATATAACTAGGCTAAAAGAATATATTATATTTAATCTATATATTTTAAATACTAAAATATTTACTAAAAATACTTTTTTTTAGTTTTTAAGGGAGCTAATTAGTAGCTTATATCATAGACCTAAGCCTT